>JABUQX010043084.1:0-47500 GCA_015478945.1 Trachelipus rathkii
CTGATCGCGGGACAGGGGCAAGGGGCTCGGCGCGAGAGCACTGCGCCGGAAACGGGAGACGTGTGAGGGAAAGCGAGAAGGGGGGGAACCCCCGGCACGGGCGGGACACTAGCCAGGCGGCGGGGGGATCGCTCGGGGGACCAGGGAGCAAGCCGACCAAAGGTCAAGGAAACGCTCGGACAGGGCACAACAGGCGGGGGGGCGACAAAGTGGCAAGAAGAGATTCCAGAGGAAGAAAAAGGGCACTGCGCAGCCGAGGACTGCGAACCATCAACAACAGCGTCACCGTTATAGACATTGTACAGGAGGCTTTACCACGATTGAGATCCCCTCCCCAGAAAAGAGACAGCATCTCGAAGTTTTCAAATTTTTTCACTTGTCTTCGGAATCACTGCTTTGAAACATTCTATATTCTATTCATAATCCAATAGAAGGGTGGTTGAACCCCTGCTGGGGCTAAACGGCATTCTGTCTAGTTTGCTCCGCGTGTTTACAGGAGCAACCAACGCAATAGTCAGGCCAAACGTCCCGACATGGTCTACTACTATGGCTTGTGCAGACAATTTGCACTAATAAGACGAAAAGAAAAATTTCACTCTGCATGCCAGGATTATGCCGAACCTATACGACAACAGCGTCGCTGTTATACAAAGAAAGAGAGGTTTAAAATCACTACAGCGCCTAATGGATAAGGACATGAAAAAAAGGTATTTCGTTACATTTTTTAAGTTCCTGCTTCGATTTCACTGCTTTGGAAACTCGATACTTATTAAAGTCCACAGAAGGATGGTTGGAACCCTGTCTGGGGCTACTATTCGGCTCTCTTCAGGGGTGCTTCATGGGTAAACAGACCACCCGCGATACAAGGTCAAGGAACGCCGACAGGCCAACAACATTTCTTACGACAAATTTGCAACAAAACGAAAAAAAATTCGCTCGCGTCCCAGGACTCGAAGCATCGACAACAGCGTCTCCGCTAGACAATGTAGCAGGAGGCTCTACCACTATTCCGATCCGCCTCCCTAGAAAAAAGAAGCAGTCTCCGGAAGGTTTTCAAAGCCTCTCTGCTTCAATATCTACTGCGTTTGGAACAACTTGACACTTATTTAAATCCACAGGAAGGATGATTTGAATCTCTGCTGGGGCTACACGGCATTCTCTGGGGTGCTCCTGGGTTACATGAGCAACCGACCCAAAGTCAAGGAAGCCGACATGCGCACAAATTGCTTGTTGCGACAAATTTGGCAATAATAGGTCGAAAAAATTTATCGCGCCCAGGACCGAACCATCTGACAACAGCGTCGGCCGTTAGATCAATTAGATGTGTGTCTACCAGCTAGTCGAGGCCACCTCCCAGAAAAAGAAGGAATACTAAGAAGGTTTTCCAAAATCGTCCTATCTTGCGACTATTACTGTGCTTTGAAACTCGACCTACTTTATTTAAAATTCCATCAGATAGGATTGTTGAACGCCTGTGGGGCCTACATGGCATTCATTCAGAGGGTTGTTCCCGTGTTGAACAGGAGCAACCGACAAAGTCAAGAAGTGCCGACAGTGCAGCACAGATAATGCTTGTTGCGCACAAATTTTTGCAATAATAAGCCGAAAAAATTCACCTCGCGTGCCAGTACTTCGTATATCTCATCGACGAACAGCGTCGCTCGTTTTAGACAATGGACAGGAGGATCTACTAAGGCAGTCCGATCGGAACCCCAGAAACGGAAACCATCCTCTGCGGACAGGGTGGTGACGTCGTTCTGCCTTCAACATCACTGCTTTGAAACGTAACTTATTTAAATCAAGTAGAAAATCTATGTTCTCCATGTATAGGTATTTTATATATATATATACCTTAATATTATATTTATTATACTATATATAGTATATATCATTATATATATATATACCCTATTATATTTTATGAGATTATATATATTGTATATGATATTTTTTATTAAGCATAGTATAGATATATATATAATATATTATATATATAATATCTGAGTAAAATAATTTTATTTATTATATGGCGTTTCAAACTTAAAAAAATGACAAAAATGTTAATTTGTGTTTTTCAAACCATTTTTCACATTCTTCAAATGTATTTAAAAAAAAGAAATAAAATCTCATTAAAAAAAACGAACAGATTTTTTTTCTTCAAATTGGTACCAAGCTCACTCCCATATAAACGTGTAAACAAACTGACGTTTCTATATTAATGTTTTGTGCGATAGAACGCCCTAAGGCGGTCGTCGCCATACGGTTAACCATTCTCTGTTAAAATAAATTTGGAAAGTACTTTTCAGAGATATTTGTAATAAAAATTTTTTATCAAAAAAGGGTCTGCAAATCTGTGGATTGAATATAAAATTAATTACCCAGAATAAATTGAGGTATTTTAGTGCAAAAAAAATTGATCTTTTAATAATATAAGATTTTATGCGTCATTTGTGAGAGATATAACCATTAACTCTTCCACCCTCCAAAAAAAATTGTTTTTGTTGTTTTTTTTTTTTAAAAAATTAAAGTATAACCAAGTTTGTTAATCAAAAAAATATTTACTTTCTTATCGTTTGAGGTTTTGCTTATGAAGTTCTCTCCTTAATAAGCGAAACACAATGCCATTTGCTTATGGTGTGTGAAAAAGTTTTTTTCTCAAATGAAGCAATGAAGCTAGTAGTTAGTACCGCAGTTCGTCGGTACCCAAGGTCACCGAGTGCTGTATGGAATACTTTCACTTTCCCTACGGCTGGTCGCCATGATCAGTGATTAACTGCGGCGTGTTTTTTACTGATAACGGGTGATACACGTGCTCTCTTTGTAAATTATTTTTTATTTATCTTTATATTATTATGTATTATTATTATTATTATTATTATCCTACATGGGTTAGACTTATCGTATCAGGCTAAAATTTGGAGGTGCGCTATATGGTGACGTAATCTCGTCTACGACGAGATTACATCTCCGTGCGTACCCCGAAGGGGGGCGCGGCCTCCCTTAAAAATCGGAAATTGTTTCGTAGAAGTTGAAATTTGGAGAAAGGTTCAGAAGTCGGATTTTTGGAAAAGCGTTGGTATCGAGATCAGAGGAGTTGGCATTGCACCGGTGCTGGTTTAGTAAATATTTGTATAGTGTAATGAGGCAATATTGGTGTCTTTATATATGTTATTGGACCTGTAGATCTCGAATATGAGGGTTTCACGATCGTGAGGGGTGTCTGGGGACCCCTGAAGGGTGGGGTCCTGCCGAAGAAATTGAACGAATGCCATTAAGTATGGCAGTGGTTAAAAAGAAGTGCGGATACGGAGTCAGGAGAAGGAAAAGTGGCAGAAGGACGTCGGAGTCAGATAGGAGTCGGAGTTGACAGCTGCACAAGTGCTGGAGCCGGTGCGGTGCCGAGTTAATAAATATTCGTTTAGTCCCATTTTTATATCAACGATATATGTTTATGAACATAACAAAATCGAAATTACGAGTGTTTTAATTCGTAAAGGGTGTCTGGGGACTCCACAGAGGGGGGTGTCCCCAGAAGAAATGCATGGAGAGCAAAACAGAAGATGGAGGAAGGGGAAGAAGGAGGAAGGAGGAAGGATGGAGGAAAGAGTCTGAGAAGGAGTCTGAGTTGGTTTACCGGAGACCGGTGATGGAGCCGGTGCGGAGCCGTGAGTTAGTAAACATTTGTTTTGCTATTTTATTTATACGAGTTCTTTTTATCATATTAATTTTTGTTAATTTATTTTTGTTTAAATTAACTTTTCAAATTTTTATTATTTTTTTATTTATTTTAATTTATTTTGTTTACAAAATATAATTTTTAATAAAATTTTTTTTTTTCATGATTATATTGTTAAAAATTTGCGTTTTTACATACCCTAAAGCAGCAGAAGTCAGTAATCCAAAACACCCCCTCCTATGCCCTCCACAGCCCCCTGATGTATTGATCTGATTTTGTCAGAGTTCACATTTCGAGTTATCAATCTTTGGATAATATCATAACATAATAAAAAAGAACAAGTTTTTATACACTACCAACGATATATGCTAATGTGACAAGTTTTCCCATGTAATAAAGCTGACATTAGCATTATTCTTTGAAAACTATATAATATCATGATCCACCAACGACAAAGCCTAACAGCAGTTCAGCCGGTTAAAATTACAATTTTCATACTTATACAACAGTAAAAGAAACTAACAAGGCATACAAACGTACTTATTCATCTATCCTTGTCAGAAGCATATCTCTAACATAAATGTTAATTTTACATATCTATTTATATTTAACAAATAATTTACGCATACTATACCTTGTCTAATTATTATTATACTGACTGATGAATATGGCTAACGTAACAAAGTTTTCCACAATAAATAAAGCAACATAGCATCACCTGAAACTAAGAACAAAACATGTACAACAACAAACCTACATACCTTAACTATGAATAACTGTAACATTAACAAAAGTTCCACACCCACACTCAACAGTAAAGTAACTAACAATAGCAATACAAGCACGTGAGCTATTCAGCTACTTTTGTCGAAGCATATCCTCACATGTGTAAAATTTACCATAAACCCTTACCTAACTACCGAAAATACCTAACGGTGTATGAGACAACATTAAATAAAGTTTATCCTCTGTAAAGCTAAACTATGAACTATGAACATAACATACCTACTAACTACAAATAAACGCTATCATTAACAACTTAAAAACAATATTTATTAACATATGAAAAAAAATATAACAACAATTTTCATTTAATAACAATTTATCATTGAGAAAAAAGCGTTATAGTATATGCATATAAAACCATACTAATACTAAAAAGCATAAAAGTTTTTATTTTAAATATATTGAAACCTGGCATCTAATCCATAGGACAATAGGAGTTCAACATAAGCTAGGTAAGTTTCTGATAGTATCTCTCCAGAGATTCCAACAGCCCTTTGAAGAGGATGTATATATAAATGCGTTCGCAGCACTAAACCCATTTTCTGCATATTTGGTTCAACAGCACTGAACTCTCGTTTCCAGCGAGAAGAAAGATTCAAATTTATATGCAGTGATGAAATCCTTTTTCAAATTGCATTATAAGAATAACCACATGTTTGACTGTACAATACATAGATTTAACACCATGAACTATATGTATTAGTCCTAAGAGTAGTGTCACCGTGCGTTAGAATGCGATGTACATTCATGTTTTTAATTTAAGCATTGCTGTAATATTCTTCCAGCATGTCCGAACTGTGAACCTATACACGTAACGCCAGAAGTCGCGCCAGCTATGGGTCTCCAATTAGTTTTTGCTGTACATCAAAAGCTTTAATTATTGTCGTTCAGCGACGAAGAAACAGCATCTATTCTACTTAGAACAGCCTACTCACGATGTTTCCAGTCTAGGTATTTCACTGCTTCGTCGAAACAACAGATGACGTCACCACTTGAACTCTCTACCTTGCTGCTGCGATTATCGATAATCTTTGATGAATTACTTCAATTCACAGAAGTGAAATAAGGGTCTTATTAATTTTTGAACCGTCTGCTGGAATACAAGCATGTATCGGTCTCATTCGGTTTACGAATAAATATAAATGACCCATCGTTGGGAATAACGAAACTTCTCGTAAAGATATCAACAACAAGCGTAAGATGGGGGGAGATGTCATCGTACCAGTACAGCGAAAAAGTGTCCTACTGATGAAAAGTAGTGGTATAAACAATCCTTAAATGTAATGAGATCCTTTCTTTCAACCAATCAGAAGAAACGTAAACAAGAATAGTGACGTACGAACTACTCCCCGTGTAACTCACCCAGTTTGCAATAATCTCTGCTATCTTTGTTGGGAACAAACTACCTAACTAATTAAGTACCTGTCTAACTAACAAGCTGATAAAGCACAACTAACAGTGCATACCAGACAGCGGTAACATGCTCACACCTTTTCAACTGTATTCTGTGACATATCATCAGATATTTTTACTTAACATCGGTAATTATTTAACAAACATTTATCATAACCGTTGACCCGTAAGTTACCATATCAGTACCAACGAAATATGATGCTAGAGGTAACAAGTTTTCAGCATCAATAAAGCTAACATATCATAACCTGAACTAAGAATATATGTACAAAGGCATACTTAACATACCTCGTGTATGAATAATCTGCTAACATCCCAAGATTCCTTACTTTATCAAAGGTACAAGTAGCTAACAGGACATACATAAACTCATATGTATCCCCCTCTTTTTCCAACATATTCAGCCCTCAGTTAAGATTAGCAGCATTATCTACACAAATCCCTTATGCAAAGTGACCAATCTATCAAAGGATACCAGCATCGTTGAAACTGAGTGTATTGAATGATATCGTTCACAAAGTGTGCATCCTGTTCGACTGATAACATCATTTTGAACTATGAATATAACGTACACACATTAGCAAAATTTCGAGCAAACCTAACATTACTCAGCAAAAACTTAACGTAGGCACACGTTTCTAACACATCATGCCGTCAGTTGTATGACAACAGTAATATCTACCGAAAGCTCATCATACTCTCTAACAAACTGCAGCATTAATTTCACATTGGTCGTAGTATTCATTTAACATAAACTACCTAACTTACGAATAATAAAAGTTTTTTTATTAAAGTTTCTTTGCTTATCAATGGTTTTATTGTAAACTTAGACTATGGTCCCATAAAGCTTAAACCTATTCCGTACTATCGGAATCATTACGCAATAGTTTCGGATTCGTTAGGCCTTGACACTATATAACTTAGCATTGGGTATACTTTCATGTTTATACAAAAAACTTTCACTGAATGGCGCTCGAGCTTTCCATCCAACATAGTAATCTCATCATTTACGGCCCATCAAGCGATTGCAATTTTCCAACGATGAGCCCTTCATTAGACGGGGAGATGCACCAGAGAGATGATTGAAGGACTCTCATATCAGTGGGTACTACGAGGGGAGTGTACAGCGGTTAATTTTCACTATGTAATAAAGTAAACTAAAGCAACACATCTCCTCCCCGAGAGAACTCCAATGGGGAGGGCGGCCTGAAAGGGAGTGAATACGGCAGAAGGAGGATCACCCACTAATGAAGGGTGGTAAGCGGGCATTACCCTCCGAAGGAGGGTAGAGCCGTCAGCCCTAATGCGCCGGCTTTACTCCTCTAGGCGGGTCGCATCTCCGCCTGTCTGAGAGAATTCACCAGCCTTTTCAAGAGGGAGCATCCCCAATTGGGAATTTCTGCTCGGGAGATGTGTGTCTTAGGTATCTTTATTTACATGAGTGAAAATTACCAGCTTACACTCCCGCCTCGGGGTACCCTGATATGGGTTTTTTCCACACGCATCTCTCTGGGGGCATCTCCCGTAGGTGCGGGCTCATCGGTTTTGAAGAATTGCTCGAGTTATTTGTTGGTCGTAAAGATTGAGATTTTGTTTGTGAAGGTGAGCCGCATTCGTGAGAAGTTTTGTATAACAGTGAAAGTACTCCCGCAATGCTAAGTTTATAAAGTGGTAAGCCCTAACGAACGACAGGTATTGCGTACATGTTCCGGATAGTAGGATAGGGTTAAGTTTATGTACATATGGTTAGTTACTTCCCGTGATAAGCAAATGAACTTTGTTAATAAAAACGGTTGTGGAATTGCTGAGTTAGCGTACGTTATGGTTAAATATTACTAATGACAATGTGAAATCAACGCTTATTTGATAGAGAAAGGATAAAGTTCGTAAGATATTACTGTGTTAATCTAACTATGATGTTTAGGTTTAAGAGTCTAGGTTAGGTTTTTGGTGAGTAATGTTAGGTTTGCTCGAGAATTTTCTATGTCTACGTTTATTCATAGTTGAAGATGATGTTACAGTCAAAACCGAGTGACATTTTGAATGAAGATATCCTCAATCCATAGTTCCAAGATGCTGGTATCTTTGATAGATTGGTGCATTGTTGTTAAGGAGATTTTGTTAAATAATATCTGCTTTAACTGTGCTATGGGTTGGAAAAGTGGGGATACATTTGAGTTTTGTATGTCCTGTTAGCTACTTTACCTCCTTTGATAAATAAGGAATTTTGCGGATGTTAGCAGATTCAAATTATTCATACGTGAGGTGATGTTAGGTTTGCCTTTGTACATTATATTCTTAGTTCGGTTATGATATGTTAGCTTATTGATGTTGAAGAACTTTGTTACTTGCAGTTAATTCGTTGATTCAAATGAAACTTATAATTAAGTATGATATATTATGTTAAATATTTTCTATGTTAAAGTAACTAATAACTATGATAGTCACCAGATACGCTTGAAAAGGTGTGCAGCAGGTTACGTTCTGTAATGCTATTTAGTTGCTTTACTGTTGCTAAGTATGGAACTTTTGTTAATGTTGATTTGTTTATTCAAGCGTACGGTGTGTTGTTAGGTTTGTCGTTTGTACATTATATTCTTGAGTTTCAGGTTATGATATGTTGCTTTATTGATGCTAAAACTTTGTTGCGTTAGCATTATATTCGTTGTCAGTATGATAATTAGACAGGGTTATGCTAAATGTTTGGTAAATATTACCGATGTTAATGCTAAAATTAACCTTGATGTGTTTAGCGATATGTTTTAAAAGTGTGAGATAGGTTAGCCGTTTTGTACGCTGTGGTTAGGGTACAATTTAGCTGTTGTTGAGTAATGGAACTTTGTTAAATGTTTAGTAGTTTGTTGTTGTTGTTCTAGGCGAGATTATAATGGCACTTTGTGAAAACTTAATATCGTTTATTTATTATAAACGTATTCTTGTTTTTACTTTCTTCTGATTGGTTGAAAGAAGAATCTCATTACATTTAAGGAATTGTTTTTACACTCTATTTTCATCAGTAGGATCATTTTTCGCTGTGTCTGGTATCGATGATATTTCGTCCCCCGTCAGTCGTCTGTAACGCTTGGTTGTTTGAATATCTTTTACGATGGAGGTTTCCCGTTATTGCTCCAGACTGATTGGTGTGCTTTATATTTATCGTAAACCGAATGAGAGACCGATCATCATTGCTTGTATTCAGCCAGAGGTTTCAAATAATAGACCCCTTTATTCATTTGTGTGTTGAAGAATTGCTTCATCAAGATTATCGATATCAGCAGGCAGCTTCTGGTGTAGAGATAAGTGTGCGGTTTCATCTGTTGTATGCAAGCAGTGAAATAATTCACTGGGGAGCATAGTGCGTGAGGAGGTTCTTAATAGAATTATGATGCTGTTTCTCGTCTGTGCGACTGAATATTAAAAGAGCCTTTGGATTGTGATAGGCAATCTATTTGGAGGACCGCATAGATGGCGGCGGACCTCTTGGCGTACGTGTTATAGGGTTTACAGTTCCGGAGTACTATCTGAAGAATTTTACAGCATTTTGTTTTTCTGTTAAAATAAAAAAATGAAGTTAACATCACATCTAACGAAGTTGACATGACTTGAGACTTAATACCTTATATGATCATTGTGTGTAATCTATCATTTAACTACCCGAAGACATGCTGGTGTTCCCTTATCTGCCGGCATACGTAGTTGCTGCTAATAACTATCAGAGGCATAGAGAGTTTACTTCTCTCTGGTATCTGATGACGAATTGATGTGCTTTGTTTGAAACCACTGTTGGAATTGGTAGAGATGGTGACTCATTTATATTTACTACAGGTTGGGGAGATGAAAGAGAAATTTTTGAGTTTATACATATAAGAATCTTACCCAGCTCTATGTTGAATCCTATGTCCTTTGATTAGATGAAAATAAATATCAATATTTAAAATAAAACTTTTTGTTTTTTTATGTATTTTATTGTTTTATGCATTTATTGTAAATATTTTTTGTTCAAAAATGTAAATTATGTTGCTTCTTTGAAACTTTGGTTTTTACTTCGCATATTCAGCGCTTTATTGTGTAACGGTTGTTAATGATCGCTGTTTATTTTGTCTGGTTTGTTTGTGTGTTATAGTATTGTATGTTCCATAGTTTACGCCTTTTACAGAGGTTAAACTTTACTATGTTTGTCTTTACCCGTTCGTTAGGTATTTTGCATTTTCCAGCAGTCATCGCTTCAGTTCCTGGTTCCCTATATTTTTTACATTTTTATATATTAATATATATATATATATAATCTATATATATATATATATATATATATTATATATATATTATATATAATATATATATATATATATAAATTATATATAATACCTCCCTGTTGGTACAGAAGCCATTCAAAATTTTAAACAACCGCATGCTGAAAAACTGCTTTTCGTATATTCAATGCCTGGGTATTGCTTTCTTCTTAATTTTCTTTGGTTTGCACAATTTCAAGCGCCGTGCTCTCTATGAAGATCTATTGGTCTTCCGTATTATCAATAGCTTCTTAAAAATTTTGTAGACTTGTATTCATGTCCCCTCTGAGAAATCGCCTTTCTACAGAAAACATTCCTAACTCCTTCAGCATCTCCTCATAGATCACCCTCAAACCCAGAAATCATCCTTGTTGCTCTACATTGCACTCTCTCTCTCTCTTGCATATCTAAGTCTTTCTTTAAACAAGGGGCTCATAACGTGTGCACAATTACTCTATTATTTGGCAGTATACATAGCTATTCTAATCAGTTTTGACTTATAACTTTTTGCTTCTTGTAAACACACCTTGCGATTTATTTTATGCCCAGTCAATCTTATTAGCTTATTCCTTGCTTTCCAAACACTGCAATTAGCTACTTTCAATTACTTCTTATAATCACACCTAAATTTTTTTCTTGGTCCACAGACTCAAGCCAATCCCCAAGGCGAAGATGACAACTCAACAGCAGGAAGTATAGAAGGGCAGTAGATTTTGGAGGACTAAACTCATTAATAATTCAGTCGTTTTGAGAACTGAGTCCAAGGCTATCAAAAATCTCACAAATTTGGACCTAGTCCTGCGCGGAAGAGATCATCCATATGATGATTGGCCTTTCGAACCCATTCTAAAGAATCAGTGGCAGGACTATCCGATCCGGAAAGCTAGGTCTATTCCATAATGAAGGAAGGGTGCATTATATGGTTTATTCTGCTTCATCCACTGTTATTCACAGGGTTTGCTAGCTATTGAAGGATTATTGCAACTTGAAGTGATAATGCATCGAAGCTATACTTCAATGGTAATTCTAACGATGGTGTAAATATACCATCACTATATACTTCTATAGAATCCTCGACACTGGTTATGGGCAGACCAGCACCACTTACTAAAACTTCTTCTGACAGCCGGGGGTATATTGACTCTAAATTAGAGGGAGATTTTACCGAAGAAATAGGAATTACACTAGGGGTTAAGGAAAATTTAACTTTGGGAATTGAGGTGTGTAAAGAACTGGGAGACAAGGAAGGGACTACGTCCATAGAGGGACTAACCATTTCCTCTTGGTCCATTATTTGTATGTGGCTGATTTCAGAAATTAAATCAGGTGACTGGACATATTCATCTACAGATATAGGGTTCAAGCTTAGGAAACCTTCAAAATCAGCTTTCAACTCTTCAAAGGGATCACAACTAAAGTTGAGCAAGGAACATTCAGAATTGCATTCGGATGAGATCTCCGTTCGATCATCATCCTCTGACTCAAGATCAGCCTCATCAGGAGGATCATCTTCATCTTCAATGATTTCCTCCTCTTCAGAGAAAAATGCAGAACTAATTTCTTTATTTCTAGTAAGATATTTTCGTAAATAATGAGGAATATCAATCCATTCTCGTAAGTGGGAAAAATGGACCTTCTGTATCCTACTAGACCAGAGGGATTATTATATTGTTGTATTACATATGTCACCCTGTTGGGGTTGACTTCTACAACAGTAAAAGGACCTTCCCATTTGCAGTGAAATTTAAGAGCAGTGCTAGGCCCAGTTCTTATAACATTTCTAGCTACTTTCTGACCAACTTTAAATGGTTTAAAGTTCACACTACCTTCTTTCCAGTATTGTGGGAAGGTATGTACTGGTGAATGAGATCTCTGTAATAGAAAGTCAGAGGGGGACATCTCTAAGGCACTGTGATACATATTATTATAAATTAATATCGAAGATGACAATTCTTCATCCCATGTTGCGGGGCGTTCTAAAACTAGACACTTCAGTATTTGGATTAAACTCCGGTTAAATCTTTCGGAGATACCATTACTCGCAGGATGAAAAGGGGAAATTCTGACATGTTTTATATTATGTTTTTGTATCACTTGTTGAAATATCTGGGAGGTGAATTCAGTTCCGTTATCCGTTAATATACGATTCAGAACTTTTGGGAGGAATGGGAGGACATGATGTTCCAATTTCCAGGAAACTGTCAAACTAGACTTATCCGCAATTGGGACTACAGCCACCCATTTGGAATAATGGTTAATTAGGACCATACAGTACTTATTACCCTTAAAAGTTTTTGGAAACTGAAGCAGGTCCATAGGATAAAATTGCCACTCTTCCCGTCCCGACTGTTCCTCCTTATCCCATCGAATATTTTGAGAAGAACCTTTCTCTCTGTCACACCAACAGAGCATTTGAGTGCACTGAAGAATATTTAATATCCAATAATTTGAAACTAGGCGAATGAATAAAATAGCATTATAAGTAATTATAAATCTATCCCTGATAAGGATAGAAAGGATCCATTAAAAACCAAAGAAGAATCTCTGTCAAACGAAAATGTATCCAATGGTTCATCTCGTTCATCCAAATAAATCATTTTCAGAAAACAATTTGGGCCTGATGTACTTTATATAGTTTAGGGACCTAATGCCAGTCAATTGTTCCATCATGTCTTTTAAAACCTTTTAACAACAATTGGAGTGTTCGATCATGATTCTGATCATATAAAACATCTGTGTCATTAATATTGGTTTGCAATAGATATGTTCTTAACAGGTATAATATGAACTTTCAAAGGGGATCTATCAATAGTTGATATGTCATCAGCAACAACAGTTAATTGTTTACCCTGAAGATGTATTAGTTGTTTTTGAGACATATCAGGTAAAAGATGATTATCCCGAAGTATACAGGTACCAAGTATTAAAGGGTTGTCTTCCATATATTGTTGGGGAACTATAAAAAACCCCGAAGACTGGGTAACAAAGCCTGTTTGGAACCTCAATGTCACGTCAACATAATGGGTAATAGGAATTCTTTCCTTATTACCAAATCCACTGATGGCTTTAACGCCTACTTTTTCGGATGATAACAGTATTTTATCCTCACCCAAAAAGGGGACAATTACAGAGCTTATTACTGCACCACTGTCAACCAGACAGTCATAAATGGGAGTATCAAAGTTATCCAGGATGACAGACAATTAAAGGTTCTATGTCGGCCTGGCACAGGTTTATATTGACGACCATCTCTTCCTCTACATATCCATAAGGAAAGGAAAATTCAGAGTGGTCACCATTAACCCCATTCATTAAATCATTTTTGGGGAAGGGTATTGCTACATTCTCCAAAGAGTCGTGTACAGAGTCCTTATCCACAGATTGACTCAATTCTGTGGGGACTATTCGTTTAACGAGTGGTTTTGTCGAGATTCATCAACCCCTTTGCACCGACCTTCATGATGTGACCTATTACAATTTTCACATAGGTCAAGGTAACGCCGTTGAGGAAGTGACTGTTCAACTTTCTTAGAATAAGGAGACTAGGGGGTTTTTACCGGATTAGAAAAGTACGATCCTGAATAAACTTCCTTCATGGCTCCTTGAATATATTCTGAGGGTGGTCTATCGGAATGAGTTTCTTTATTAGAACCACTGGGTCTTGGAGGAGTCTTTTGGGGACATCTCATCCCAGCATGAGAACCATTACAAAAAGGACAAACTACCTTTTGGTTGGTCGGGGAAGATGATGGAGTTGAGTTACGAGATCTACATTCCTCCCTTGTGTGGCCTTTCTTTTTGCAGAAACTACAAATACCCAAATACTTGTAACAATCCTGCATCTGATGGCCTCGCTTCTCACAATAATTACACAATAAATTCTTTGGATCTCCAGGACCATCTCGGGCGGTATTCACAACCCGACGATCATTACGAACCGCAGAATCGGTGTTCTTACGAGGGGAAGTACGAACAGAGTCGCGAAAATAACGACTACCATTTGTTTTTCTGGGAGATTTATGTTGGAAGATGTAGAGGCACGATAATTATTTTTATTTTTCAAAGAACTATTCTCTACTTTGCTTCTCAAAACATCAACCTAACCGGGAAGGGCGGTATTTATTTGGATTATGGAATCAAAGGATTCGTCTAAGTCAATTTTCTTTTCTGGTTTTCGGGAGGAATTGAAATTATCAGTATTACTAGGGATAGATTGGGAAATGGAATTGGGAAAAGCAAGATTGTCACTTTCCAGTGAATCAGCAAGACTCACTATGCTTTCCCACGAAGCTGTTAAATAACCGTTCAGTTCTTGCATTTTGATATATTGCCGAACTACAGCTTCTATATAGGGAGGTAAACTGCACAAAAAAGCAATTCGCAGAGTCGTGCTCGCGCATGTCCAGTCCATGGTAAGCACATCTGGCCAGCCGTTCTAGTCTAAGAGCAAACATTTTGATGCTCTCATTAGGGAATCGGCGAGCAGAGTGATATTTCTAAAGCTGATACTCAAGATTTTTCTTCTCCTCATCTTTATACCAACTCACCAAGGTGTCTCTGACGGAGAAGTATGCTCGATCATCCTTGGTCACAACCTGATATATTTGAAGGAATTTACCTTCTAGCTGTCTACCTAGAAGGCGCAACCATTGATGATGAGCGTTAAGATAGTGTAGACTACAGTAGGCCTCAAAATCCGCTAGATAAACTAGAAGATCTTGGTCTGCCTCAAATTTGATGTTTCCTAGGTCCACAACTTTGAGTTTCTGAGAATTTTTTAATAGCTGGGTTAGAAGAACAATGGCTTCTTCCAACTTATTTACCTGTTGCATAATCTGGGGATCTGTCAAGCTAACAGATTCTTGAGGGTAAGAGGGGCATTCAGGATTTCTTTGAGATTGAGGGTCAAAATGAGTTAATTCGAGGGTTAAATTGAGAATTAATTTGTGGATTAAATTGAGAATTAAATTTAGAATTAATTTGAGGGCTAAACTGAGAATTAAATTGAGGGTTAAACTGAGAATTAAATTGTGGGTTAAACTGACAATTAAATGGAGGGTTAACAGAATAACTAGAGAATGATTTTCTAGGGAAGGGTTGTTGATATGAATCATTTCTAGAATAGTTATCATAATTTCGGGATTTGTTTCTCTGGAGGGTTGCAATAATTTGTCATATTTCTCAGAGAACTTGATATTTACTCTATCTGTATAAGATAAAGGTGATATATGTCTTCTATTACATTCAGAGTGGTGTAGAGGTTCACCAAAAGTTGAAGGTTGGGGATAAAAAGGTCTTTCAAATTGATTGTTGGGAAATCTATGTGAAAGATCAAAATTTCTTGGATAATTATCCTCAATAAGGGAAGTAAAAGGTCCTTGCTTAGATTTAAAATTATAATTTTCATTATGGTTAATAGAAGACTGGGGAAATAATTTAGGAAATTCATTGATTTGTTTTCCATGATTTCGATTTTTTAAACGTTTGAGTTGTTCCATGTTTACTGATTTTATATCTCGTTCAATCAACTCATTTTCGCTTCTCATTTTTTCTCTTTCTAGTTTTTCCAACAAGGTAGTCATTTCTGACATAGTAAAAGACATGTCAGCCTTGTTCTTACCTATCTGGTTATCCATGCTTGTACCTACCTCTCTATCACTATTAAGATTCTCACGTAGGTCTCTTTGCCCACGTGGATCTAAAGCTATAGCTTCAGAGAGTCCAGTTGTTAAATTTTTGTGGTCAATGGGGTGGTCATTTTCGTCCAAGTTTTTAGTTTTAGTCTCTGACATTTTTTTTACTTTTCTAAATTTATTGTTTTTATAAGACTAATTTTTACTGGGGAAAAGCTAATTCTCTCGAATCTGTTCTATTTAGTACCAAGAAACAAGAAGAAAATTAAAGAAAAGGATATACAATTCAACTTTAGACGTTACTGTGAGCTAAAGTCACAATCCTTGTGCACGCAAGCGAACAGGAACTCGCACAGAGTCCCTGTTCGGGCGCCACTTAATTTATTTATGTTGAGGAGAGCAGAACACTGGGATTGAGATTCAATCCCGATGGTGAGGTTCCACTCTCCAATAGAATCGATGATGGAAGAAGTTTCAATTGAAGAATTTAGAAATGAGAATATGGCAAATAATATGTACCATACCTGATGAAGTAGTAAGGAAGTTTCTTTTCTAACTGACGTTTTCCAAGAGAACAAGAACTACCTTAACTATTGTTTTTCCGATGAATGCTTTCTCTACACGGAGGGAGATAGTCTCCAGACTCCGTGGGCCTGCTCGCTTGATGACGTTTCTGGGGAGGATTGTGAAATTTAATTTCTAAGAAATATTATATTTAATTCAGGCTCTTTCTCGTGTAATATTTCATATAATAAGAACAATAATTAATAAACAAAGAAATAAAAGGATGTTGATAATCTTTACACTTTTATGATTTTATTATTTAGAAAATGTACAAAAGGGAATGTTTTGGAGAGATGGATTACCAATAGATGATAATCCACTACTACGTCTTAATAGATACAAGTACGTAGCTTGATTTGGGAATTTCAGGTATGGTATAATCACCACACGGTGATATAAATAATTATTTACAAGAATAGATTATTGCTGAAGTAATAATCAAAGATTTTCATTAACAGGTGTCAAAATAATGATGCTATTAACATGGATTATAATCCAATGTTAATAAAATTATATAGGTATGAGAGCTAAATCAAAGCTTTAGAAACAGATTACGAGAGGAGAACAAATTTAGTTTCTCAGATATTATTCATGCAATCTGTTCAAACTGAATTATTAATTCTCACTCATTTATAGAATATATATACTTAACTTTATTGTGGGATATAAGAGTCAGATGTTTATGAAATGGCATACTGGTATGAAGCCCCAACTTTGAAAAAGGCCCCAAATTTGAAGGTAGTTTCTAGTCCCAAGCTATGAATTGGTAGTGGAACTCAATATAGAAATTCGTCCCAAACTATGAAAGTAGCTGGTTATCTTAGCCCAAAACATCAGTAGCTGGTTGTCTTAGCCCCAGCTATGAATTTGCTTGTCTTTTGGGCCCAAGCTATGAATGTACTTGTAGCCCAAGCTATGAACCCTGATAAAATGATAAAAATAAATGCATTATCATTTTATCTAAATTTCATAATTCAAAAATCTATTAATCATCAATCTAATATGGGATTTAACATACCCTTTTATTTCCAATAGGGGCAGGTCTTCAGTATTCACAGTGGATGCTTGTATGTATCAATTCTGTATATTGACAGTCTGAAAAATATATTTTACTATATTTTTCTCCTATCTCCTCACAAGCCTATCATACTCTTATTGTATTATATTAACATTAATTAATCTTTATATTTAGGTACTGACCTGGATGTGAAAATATCCAGTTATGCCTCCAAGATCAGTGAAGTATTCGTCTTTAAATTGTTATAGCCGTATTAGGCTTGATATAAAATGTGGAGGTTTTTTATTTTTCCAAATAAATATAAATACTTACAATACAAATTTACATTAAGCATCAGTAATTATAACTAGGAGAAAAAGACTTAATTATTGATATTTATAATTAACACAAGGTGTTGAGATAGATGAAAAAATAAATATGAAAACGCATCCACTGATACCAATTACACATACAGGTGGAATATAACCAGCCTGTATGTAACAAATGCCAGCCAAGATACTGATACCATAAAACATCTCTATGCATGAATTTCATCTCCCTTATATATATATATATATATATATATATATATATATTATATATATATATATAGAATATATTTATAATATATATTATATATATTATATTATATAATATATATATATATATATATATATATATATATATATATATATATATATATATATATATATATATATATATATATATATATATATATATCTAATATATAATATATATATTATATAATTTTAATATTATAAATAATAAAATATATATTAATTAATTACATTTATTATATATATATATATATATAATATATAATATATACCTTAGGGATTTCGTGAAAGCATTTCATTTTTTCTATTAAATCAAAATTTTTGAATGAGTTATTTGACTTAGAAATAAATGTAAATAATGTGAAGCTTTAAAAATAATTATAATGTGTTCTTTTAAGTCGAGTAGTTTAAATATTGTATTTTTCAACGAAATTCTTTGTAAGCTTTTATTTATTTATTATTATTATTATTATTATTATTATTATTATTATTATTATTATTATTATTATTATTACTTAATATGAATTTGATTATTTTTCTAAGTTCTTTTATTTTTACTCTTAATTTATTTCAATCATTATTATAATTTTTGGGAGTATTTACTTAAAAAAAAAAAATCCAACCCTGGCTACTCGAGTAGCGAGAGGGGCATCCTCTGAAGGAGGAGACAGGGGAATGATATAAAGGGGGAAGCCGATGGCCCCACCCCGGATGAGAAATAAAATATATAAAAAATATCAAATACCAATTTATTATTACATATATTAAAAAAATACAAACTAATAAATTAATGACATCAAAATGCTCATATATATAGTATATATCTTATATATATATATATATATATTATATATACCATACATAAGTAATATATATATATTAAAAAAATCTATCTATATATATATATATAACGTATATATATATATATATATATATATATATATATATATATATATATATATATATATATATATATATATATATATAATATATATATATATATATATATATATAATATATATATATATTAGTGATGGGACAATGATGAAATTTTGACGATGATTAATTGAAAAAGTTTTTAAAATTATTTAATAAAAACCTCTCCTCTCTCTCTCTCTCCTCTCTCTCTCTCTATAATATATATATATTAAATTATAATAAATATTATTAGTATATATTATAATCTATTAATATAATAATATATAATTATATATATAATCTATATATATACCATATATTAAATATATTATTATATATATATACCGTAAAATGGGGGAAAGCCGGTCACGGAGGGAAAAACCGGTCAGTTTAATAAATTGTTAATATTTTTTTAAATTAAAAAATTTTTCAATTAGAGAAAGGTTTTTTAAGTAGCAAATAGATTATATTTTAACCATATATAAAAATTTAAGTAAATAACTTACACCTACTAGTCAAAAAAATTTCCCAAAGTTGGAAAAAAAATTTTTTTTTTTGCAAAAAAATTCTAAGACCTCGTGAATCTCGTAGAATTAAGATATCAGAATTTTGAGTTAGATGCATATTGGGAATTCTATTTTTAAAACATTTTCCGCATGTAAAAAATTTTAAAATATTAAGCTTATTTTTAAAGTTATTAAGTTTTTTCAATTTCGGGAAAAACCGGTCGGGCGTCGGGAAAAGCCGGTCAGTATAAACTTGTAAAAAAATGTCTATTTTTTTTTAGTTTTCAATAATATTTTGTTCTAATTTTTATGCATGGTTAGACTATAAGACATTTGTTTAATGTTTTCTATACATATCTTCTATCTAGTGTAGTGTAAGGATATAAAAAAAGTTCACGTGAAAATGTGCGTACATACTCTATATAAAAAAAAAAAAAAAAAAAAAAAAAAAGGCTATTTTTGGGGGGATAGTACAAATGATTATTATTTTAAAAATTTATTAAAATTGAAATTGTCATAAATTAAATTATTTAATATTGTGAAAAATTTTTTCGGCAAAAAGTTTCCAGTGAAATGTGCGTACATAGGCCTTCTTAATATAAAGTGCCATTTTGTTAAATTTGACAATATTATTATTATTATTAGAAATTATATTCCAATTATTGTCATAATTCATTTTTTTTTCAATCTTATTTAGCAATAAAATTTTACAATTTTTTCAAAAATTTTGGTAAAAAATCAACGTTTGCAAAAAATGTTATAAAAATAATTAGACTTGTGTGTTTTTCGATCCAAATTAATTCTATAATATTATTTTGACTGTAAATTAACATTTAAATTTATAATTATAATTAAGTTTGGATATTGGCACAAAAGAAATAATATTTAATGACGCTTTTCCCGACGCCACTGACCGGTTTTTTCCGAATTCAATTTTTTGAAATGGAATTTTTCAAAAAAATTTAAAAAATATTCTTTCGAGATTTTTATTTATTTTCATTATTCTAAAACATTAAAGAAACTCTAAATGAGAAAAAACTTTTAAGTATAGATATAACTTAAAATTTTCGATTTTCATGATTCATTAAAAAAAAAAAACGGCGATTTTTGACCGGTTTTCCCGCGCATTTTAACGGAATTTACAATATACTCTATAAATATATATATAATATATATATATATATATATATATATATTATATATAATATATATTATATATATAATATATATATATTATATATATATGCAAGGCTATAGACAGGGGGGGTCAGGGGGTTCAACCCCCAAAATTATTTAAGTGATCAAAATTTTTTATTCATTAAGTCTCATAATGATAATAATAATAATAATAATAATAATAATAATAATAATAATAATAATAATAATAATAATAATAATAATAAAAATGTCTCATGGCGTACGAGGTTGACTCGCCCACTCTCATGCGAGAGGACGCTGGTTCAATCTTCCAAGTAGCTGTTGCAGTTTTAACTTTCCGGGAGCAAGAATTAAAATTTGACTGCGAACACGTTGGTGGCACTGGTTTGGGATAGCCAGCCTTAAAGTTCGATTTTAAGTAGTTCCCCGTGTTACCCTCTGAAAAGGGGATAAAGCACATTAAAAGGAAGTTTTTAGAATAATAATAATAATAATAATAGCTCTCACTTGTATTCTATCTAAGATCTTTGAAACTTCTCAACTCTCACTTCTTAGACCATCTGGAAACTCATTCCGATCGCCAGTACGGCTTTCGGCGCTTGAGGTCTACTGGCGATATACTTTCCTATCTAACCGATTTATGGTTTTTCACTCTTATGAACTACGGGGAGACTTGCGTGGTGGCGCTTGACATATACAAAGCATTTGACCGAGTATAGCACGCGTCACTGCTCTCTAAGCTCCCCTCCTCTGGGTTTTCTCCTTCTCTTTGCTTACTTATGTCTAGCTTTCTTTCAAATTGCTAAATGTCGGCTGTTGTTGATGGGGTGACTTTTTTTTTGTCAATAGTGGTGTTCCCCAGGGTTCTGCTATGCAAGGGTCTCATCCACCCATGTATGGAGTAATGCTCTAATATTGGGGGGGGGGAGCTCTGGTTTCACCCGGCTTTTGGATATAGGGTCAAGTCAAAGGCCAAAAGGCTTATAAACTGTTTTGTACTTTCCAGTTCACTTGACCCTCTTATCTTTACGGCGCAATGCTGATGCTTTATCTCTATCCTATAGGTACCACAGTGGCAGGTGCTTGAGGGAACTTACCACTCACGTGCACCATTTCACGCGCCACTCGTTAAGCACAAGGAGTCTGTATCTGCGCACAATTTTTTGTTGACATTGGTAACTCCAGGTAGTTCCCTGTGGTGCTTCCCTCTTCCCCAGCACCTCTGTTCTGTGGAATTCTCTTCCATCTTCTGCATTTACTGCTGAATTTAATCTCCTCACTTTAAAGCCCATGTCTGTGCTCATATGCGTAATTTGCGCTAGAAGGTGAACTTTTAAGCGTACTACACCCCATCCTTGAATAGGGCTCTGCCCGTGATTGGTGGTGACAACTGTAAAAAAAAAAAAATCTTGGGTGGGCAGATATTTGGCAAATAAACTGAATCTCCGACTCACCCCTGGAGCAACTGAGAAGAGTAAAAAAAGTCTCGCAGTTTAAACAGAACTTCCAGTTTCTTTGAGGCCGCCCTAGCAACAGTTGTGATGTGAGGTTTCCAAGACATTTTTTTTGTTTATGTTAAGGCTAAGGATGTTTATATTGTCAACAGGAGAGATGAGAGAACCGTCGAAAGAGATAGGAAAGTTAGATGGTGTTTTGGAGAAGGAAATTTGTAGAAGCTGGGGTTTTTAAAGAATTGAATTTCACAAGGTTGAGACGACCCCATCCGGAAATTCTATCCAAATCAGCAAAAATAGAATTGGAAAGATTAAGACGAGAGGCAATTCTAGAAGTAAAAGAGGGAGCAGAATTGATGAGTTGAAGAATGAAGGGTCGAGTCATTGGCATAAGAGTGGATAGAGCTAGAGGTGCAGGTGAGAAGATCATTAATGAAAAGTAGGAAAAAGTAGGAGATAAGACAACTAAACTATGAAACACATACAAAAAAATAATCCAGAACTCTTTCAAAAATGAGGAAGATGAGTGTGCAATGCTTACAGATCCTAATCAATTAGAAGATTTATTAAACTTACTAATGGACTACAAAGACATAATATCTTTAGAGGGTGACGATGTCCCAATCTGCCCTCTAACCAAATTCAGCATCACATTGAAAGAAGAAGCGCCAAAGTTCCTGTATCAGCCCCAATACTGATTCCCACATAAATATCTCTCATATTGAAGAATGGGTGGAAACATCTCAGCAAAAGGGTTTTATCAGACCAGTTAGTAGCCCACACTCAAGTCCGCTTTTAGTGATACTAAAGAAAACTTCTGACAAGCCAAGAATTGTGGCTAACTATCGTCTTCTGAATTCGCATACCATCTTAGATTAGTTCCCATCCCTTGCATAAACGATGTCCTTAATTCTTTAGGAAAGAGAAAGATTTTCTCAAGTTTGGATCTCAAAGATGCCTAACGCTGCATCGAGATTGAGAAGGACACCCAACCCCTTCTAGTTTTTGGAACAAGAGGGCAATATGCCCCAACAGACTAAATTTCCGTCTCTAGCAACGCTCCTGCAGTTTTCGCAAAGAAACATGATTAGGTGGTGCGCGGCGTCTCATCATTCTCTCTCCTCTCTCTATCGTCTCTCTCTCTCTCTTCTCTCTCTCACTCCCTCTCTCTCTCTCTCCTCTCTCTCCTCTGCTCTCTCTCTTCTCTCTTTCTCCTCTCCCTCTCCCCCTCTTCCCCCCTCCTCCCCCTCTCCCCACTCTCAGTATAATTTATCCCACGCGTCTCTCTCTCTCTTCTCTTCTCTCTCTATATCTCTACTCATACCTTCACTTCTCTTCATATAATCTCTACTTCTCATCTAATCTCTCTCTCCTATAATCTATATTACTCTCTCTCCTTCTCCTCTCATTACCATTAATTCTACTAACTATTTCCAATACATCTATATTCATATCTATCTCTATAGTCTCTCTTCTCTTACTTACTCTTACTATCATTCATTATCTATATATGATCTATTACATATATATTCATCTATCCTCTCTATTACTCTCTCTCTCTTCTATCATCTCTCATATCTCTCTATCTATCTCATATCTCTCTCTCTAAATCTCTTCCTTATTTCATATTCTCTCTCTCTAAATCTACTCTCTATCTTCTCCTCTCTTATCATCTCATCTCTCCTCTCCTCTCTCTACTCTCTCTTTTCTCTCTTCTCTATCTACTATCTCTACTATTCATCTCATTCGGATTCATATATAAATATACTATCTATCTCTCCTCTCACTTTTAAGCGAGCAATCTCTCTTGTTACAGAAAATCTATACCAGATACTCCGAGGACTAATATTCCTCTTCAGGGTTAATTTACCTGCTTCTATTTTTATCCTGTCTCGTATTCTTTCATCGTCCGCATTTCTCTGCTTTCCCCCTTTTCCTTTTAACTTCTACCGTTTAACTCTTTATTTTTTGCTTTTTTTCTTTTCTTTTTTTTTGAGGCAATAACTTTCAAAGGTAAGAACATTTATTCCACTTATGTCTACTATCTCTCTCTGCTTTCTCTCTTGCTCTTTACTTCTATCATATTACTCTTATACTATCTTTATATATATATTATTATATATATATATATATATCCATATTATCTTATCTATATTCTATATATATCTCATTATCATCATCTATATATATCTATTATTTATATATTATTATATCTATATCTATCTTACTATTATCTGTATTTACTACTCTCTAACTACGAATAATATATTAATAATATACTCATATTATATCTGCATCCTCTCCCATAATATATTAATAATATACTATAGTTATGTTTACTATACTATACTTATATATATAATATTTTATATATATTATATATATATACTATCTATTACTATTTATATATCAGGCCTGGGTTCAAGTACATTTTGTCAATGTACAAGTACTGTCTCCTAGATATTGTCTCTAAGTACAAGGTACTAGAATTTGTTCAAGTACATCAACATGGTGTACTCCAAGTACATCAGCTATAAGTATTTCAGGAAAAATTTATATATATTTCTACGTATATATATATATATCTCTTCATATATATATATATTATATATCCTTATATATTCTCTATAAAATATATATATATTATATATATCTATATCATATTATACTTATATATATAATATTACTATTTATCTATATATATTATACTATATATATATATATACCTTATTATATATCTATATAAATATATCTATATCAATATACCTAGTATTCTCTATACACTCTCATATATAATATATATATATATATATATTACTCTTACTTGCCTCATCATCACTCACCTTCTCTCCCCAAACTGGGGGTAAGCGTACGATATAACACTGTCCACCGTGAAACAGACATGTATAGAAGAATATGAAGCTAAGTCGAAAAAAAGCCTAGCCTTACGAACCCCCTTAATATCCCTTTTACGTGAAGTAACCGTGGCAATCAAGAATATTGTCAAGCCCTAATCGCTTGCACTCTGGCGACCACGACGAACCCTCACATGGCAGTCTATCAATGTGGGATGCATCCCTTGGTCCCAGGTGGCTACAACGCATAACCCCATTACAAAAATTCCGCATTCCACGTCCTATTATGCACCGCTTTCTTTCTTCTCGTCCTGCTCCTTCCTCTTCCCTCTCCCCCCCTCTCCTCCCTCTCTCGCAACTCAATATTTATCCTCTCTCGTCTCCCATCTCTCCTCTTCTCTTCGTCATTTATTCCTCACACAATCAACCTCCACTTCCTCTCTCTCCTCTCCTCTCACTCTCTCTCTTCTCCGTGATACGATTCTCCCTTTCACTCCTCTCCTCTCCTCTCTCCTCTCTCCCTCCTCTCCCTCTCTTTCTCTCCTCTCTCTCTCTCCGTCTCCTTCTCTCTCTCTCTCCTCTCTCGTCCTCTCTCTCTCTCTCTCTCTCTCCTCTCTCCTCTCTCTCTCTCCTCTCTCTCTCTCTCTGACTCTATCTCTTCTTCTCCTCTCTCTCTCTCTCTCTCTCTCTCTCATCTTTTAGGCATTCTTGGATTTTTTCTGGAAGATGTACTTATTCTAGAAATTCCCTTGAAAATCACTTGGAAAATTTTGAAAAAAGGTTTTCAATTCCCCTTCAGGAAGGAATTTGAAAAAGTTTTCAATTTGTCCTTTTAGGGGAGGAAATATAATGAAAATAAAATTGTGAAGAATCTGTGAAAATTAAAAACAAAAACTCTTTTTAGGGTTCAAAATATCACACAAAGGAATTTTTCCTGATCCTTTTAAAACGTACAACTCACAGCTTTAAGCCACCGAAACAAATGTGGCTGACAACCAGATTTCTTCTTGGATTTTTCAACTATTTTTCGCACCTACTAGCCCATTATTCACAAACGGGTAAATCAATCACTAAATTACTGACCAAAAACACAGACCTAATGGGGTTCGGAACAACAAGAAGCCTTCTTAACACTTAAAGAAAAATTGTTGTTACAACCACAGTTGAGTTATCCGGACTAATCCAAACCATTTTTCATAAATTCAGACGCATCCCAGATAGCCCTTGGAGCTGTTTTATTCCAGTTGGATGACAAAAACAAAGAGAAACCTTTGTCTTTTATTTCTCATTCACTTTCCAAAGCAGAAGCAAATTATTCCACCAGAGCAAGAAGCTCTGGCAATAGTTTTTGCCTTACTAAAATTTTTCAAACAATTTTTGGCTACGAGGTCACAATTATAACTGACATTCAGCCTCTAATTCACCTTATCTGCCACCGACAGTTGACAGGCAGACTAGAAAGGTAGAAACTTTTCATTTCACATTTTAATCCCAATATCATTTTCAAACCTGGAAAACTGAATATTATACCAGACTATCTCAGTTGAATACAATATCCGCTAACAAATACTTTCTCCCAAAATACAATATTACCAACTACACATTTACATCTAACAAAAGAAACATTTGTAAAAGAGCAAAGAGCGTGCCAAAGGTTGAAAGCACTTTATGATTTTCCTAACCTTTAATCTCCCATGACAAACCTTTGAATACACAAGATATTTCTGCTGATACTTTCCCTCATGTCCTTACAGACGACATTCTCTACTATGCTACTCAAAATATCAGTTTCCTCATACAAGTCCCGGATTCCATGATACACTCTATTATCAAACAAAACCATGACTCTTTACCATCAGGCCACTGTGGAGTAGACAGAACAGTGCGCCGAATTCGTGAGAAATATATTTTTCCCAAATTATACACCTTAGTGAAAGAATATTGTCACCCTTGCCTTTCCTGCCAAAGATTGAAAGGCAATGCACCTAGAAATGCCCCCATCAAATCATATCCCCTCCCATATGAACCATTCGCTCGAATTCACTTGGATGTTCTTGGCCCACTGCCCACTTGCAAAATCACCAAAGCAAAATACATTTTAGTTCTTAAGGACAGTAACAAGATACATTAAGTTGGTCCCTCTTATTCAACACACAAAGAAAGACATTGCCCAGGCAATTCTAGAAAGAATTATATGCCAACACAGCACTCCAGAGGTGATCGTTTCAGATCGCGCCCCCGAGTTCACATTCCAACTTTTTAAAGAAATAATGAAAAGAATTGCGATTTTCCTTTTTCGCTACTTCCAATACGAAGCCAATGCTTTGGAAGTAATAAATTTCAAAAAACGTTTTGAAGTTTTATTTTTCATATATTATTTAAAATTCTATAAGTTGTACTTATAACCCTACCATTAAAATCGACCATATATGATGGCGTTACGCACCCTACGCGAGAATTATAATAATATACTATATATATATATTCATTTTTAAGTTTATATAACTCCTAATTGCTCATGTATATGGTTATCTCACTATAGTACAACATATGGAAATATAACAAAATGTATCCAATCCTTTATATCGAGTTATTTCACCTTTTCATACACACGTATCTCACTACAGAAATCTCTTAAAAGTAATAGTGATCTGTCTAAACATAAAATGGTTATGGAAGTAATTCAATATTCGCTGCTTAATAAATTCATAGGTTATATAGTAAGGGATAAATGGCATAGGCCTATATGGCTGCATGAGGAGTTATATCTCAAAAGCAGGGATTCAGGTACCATTACCTTTTTATATATATTTGCTTTTTATCAATTCATTTTGTGAGGTTCTCTCATTGATCTGTACATATATATGAAATAATATATTAATATATATATATATATATATATATATATATATATATATATAGTATATAATATATATAATATATATTATATAATAATATAATATATATATATATATATATATATTATTTATAATAATATATTAATTTTATAATTATTATTTATTAATTATAAATATAATATATAATTATAATATAATATATAAAATAATAAATAAATAATATAATAATATATAATATAAATTTTATATAATCGGAAATCCGGACATATCGGAATCATAGAGAGGTGTATAAAATATCGGAATCGTAATCCTGAAGTAATCCGGGCACTTTTTTGATTGGTATCGGAATCGGATAATCGTGACTCATCGGGTAGGAATATAATTTGGAAATCGGAGTTCTACTCAATCACTAATATAGGTATATATATATATTATTAATTATATATCATATATATATATATATATTATATTATATATTATATATATATATAATATATATATTATATATAAATTAATAATATATATATATATATTATAATATATATTATTATATTATATATATATCCGTATTATATTATTAAAATATTAATGTTTATATTTGAAAATATATAATTATATTATATTATAAATTCTTGCATTTACAATACCCATATGAGTCGGGTTCTGTTATCTAAGAGAAATAAAATAAATATTAAAAAATAAATAATAATATATTTTATAATTATATATATAATAATATATAATTATATAATAGACATATGTATATATTATATTTATATATAAAATATATTTAATATATATTATTAATCTATATTATATATATATAATATTAATATATATTATTATATATTATATATATATATATTAATACTACTATATATTATATATATATATAATATAATATATATTAATATATATATATATATAATATATATAATTAAATATGTATATATATATATTATTATATCACATCTTTTTTTATTCATTATACAGATATTAATCATAGGGTTGTATAATGGGCTGACATCCCATCGAAAAGATATAGAAAGACTAACAAGTCGAAAAAGAGGCTCTACATAAGTACCTATTACCTATATACTTAAAATATTCCTAATATTAGTATGAAATATAACTTACGCGCAGTCCACAGTTAAATCCACCCTATATATATTAGAATAGCTATTATCAAACTAGTGATATAGCGATACGAGACCTCACTCCTTAATGGCTAATAATATATCTGGAGTTCAAAAAGTACTATGTATGAGGTATATACATTATATATTATATAATAATATATATACTATTATACCCTATTAGGCCCAGGTTTGAGGTCCACTCATTATATACTATTCAGAAACACCCCTATAGCATTCACTCCTATATATTTATTAATTTTTTATTTCTCTATATAGCCTCTGCCAAAATCACATATCAATGAACCTAATTATAAACGTAATATTAACATTAAACAAAAGACATACACTTTGGAAAAGCTCATATAAAATATGACTAAAGTCACTGTCGATTCTCAAAACTATATATACTATCAACTATAAACTATACTATACCGCTTAATCACCATATACGTACTGAGTCATATACTCTTGTATACTTTCCAACATGACCAATACTATATCTCTAATAATCACGTATTTAATCATTATTATTTTCCTCAATTTACTATATATATATATATATATATATATATACCTTTTTTACACACTAACCATACCTTCATATTAAATATAACGTATATCATTAATAATTATATATATATACTTTATAAATATATATCATACCACTTCTAGATAAAAATAAATTCAAATAGCATAGCCTAGATGAGAATAAATCTGAAAAAAAGTATATATTTCGATTCTATAACTATCTTTATTTATAATACATACTAACGAATTAAGTCTCACTTAATACTTAATATAATTATGTATATATGCAGGTGGCGTTACCAACCACAACGGCAGAGTTTATTAAAGTACACACGCTTTAAACGGATACCTATCTCAATTTTTTAATCTAGTTAAACAAGAAGAGAACAATTACACCAAGACGTTGAGATCCGCTTCAATTTTGCATCCTCAATTCAAAAGTTATAATTGCACGTTTTTCACGGTAGACACACCTTCGCAATGTAGGGCAGAAGTAGCACCCTTGTTAAATCAAGAGCTTATATCCTGCTGTACAAAACCGTGTCTTCATTTGTAAAAATATCGTAGGTTCCCAATAGTAAATAATAATTTTTCATTGTCAATAATTCTCATTTTATTATCATCTTTAATAAATAATTTATTTATAAAACCAACGAGAACTATCAGTTTAATATTAATAATAGAATATTGCTGTCACAAGCCTTATCAGTCTACTACTCATACAACTTCATGGATAGGGACTTTTTCTTAAGCTCACGGCTATAAGCAGATAACTTTTGGCCGGCTTGCCCGAAAGAATACTTTCCAAAGCCTTATATACCTTAATTATATACTCAAGCACCGTGTCCGTAAGAAGAAATGTCCCAGTTTCAATGCTTTAAATTATAACAGCACGATAAATGATACAAATATTCCACAGAACATAAAAATTCATAACATTTCCAAAAGATGCACTAAGGAGTTAATCAGTTGCCATAGTTTTTTCTCGGAATATGCACATATCCGCGCCAGATACGAGTTCCCTGATAGGTACTTACTCGTACTATCATAACCGCCCGCATTCTGCGTGTGTCATGAGCGTTCAGATGTATCACCTTTCTTCTTCTCAGTGCGAATCTCGTGTACGCACACTAACCAATCTCGACATCGATACTCCTTGGCAAAGATTCCACCCAATAACGCAGACGATAAAAAAGCCCACTATTCATCAGTGTCCATACAATTTGCGCCTAATTATGATAAGGGTAGAATCTGTTAATTACACCCTTCCACCGGTTCAACACTTATACGTGTCCGTTCCATCATGCTATTAACCCAGCGTTCCAACATGTGACTCATTCTTTCTGGCCACCGCAAGTGGCAAAAACATTCGCCGATGGGAATGGCAATTTGCAACTAATGATGTCTTTGTAAAAATGTAAAAGCAAAGTACAGGGACGATCCCAAAGTGACTGTACAGCCAAATTGTGGCGATACCACTCGTATCTAGCAGTAATCCCGACCTCGTTCTCTTTCATACAATGAGTTCCATAAAGCAAAAAAATATTGAATAACCAATTTTGGGTGACAATTCATAACCCAATGCCAATTACCAGTAAATTAAAATATTAAACCAATTAGCTATATTTAGATTTAATCCTTTACATATTCAACGCTATTTAACATAAATCGAGGGTCATACTTCATATCTTCTTGATTTCATTCAGGCAAGCCAATTCCGGACCAAACACCATTTATTATAACACTGCCATAGGAACTTTTTATTAATAGCAGCAAAGTTATCACTCAGAACTGTGCTAAGGGCAGTGCCAAAATCCATAAACAACACAACTGAGGATCTAGTTGGTAATCACTTATGTGCCTGTTCTAAGCTATTTTCTCATCTGGTTGTTTCAATGGTAAAAGATTATCCACAACATCCTCCGTACACTGAAACGTTTACTAATGCGTGCACCATTCTCTGGTAAACGTCGACCGCTTTTTGTTTTCGTTTTTACGCATATAAGAATCCTTCATAACTTCTGATTACAATGCTACGTTAACAAGCTCGACGACTATGCTCACTCTCTAACGGTTTTTACCTTTGCCTTCGATTGCAAGAATACTGTATTTCTTCCCTGCAACACTCAATAAACTAATTCCCTCTATTATTCCTACGTTCCCCATAGTTTCGATTCTCCTTACTTTATAAGGTACTATTACTGGTCTCCACGCAGACGCATTGCAGAATCCTTCGCGTAGAGATATCGTCGGGCTGCATGTTTTAAGCGATAGAGTCCCATATTCGCTTATAGCATTCCAATATTCTCTCCAGGCCCGAGCATCAGAGTATTACAGACTGAATTCTGTCCTACTGTTTTCTCTATGGAATCGTTTAAAAATGGATTTGTATCTGGCGAGGTTATCTTTCATGAAACTATTTACCTGCATAATTCTAACCACAGCTTCATGATACTTGTAAAACACACGAACGCTCGTTTTTCCTCCACGTCGGTCTTAAAACCCCAATTTTTTCTGCGCCATTACATCCTCTCCTTCCCGACGGCTAATGACCTCAATTTCAACAATAATATATAGTTACCTTGGCGCCAGGTCTATGAACCTTTTTTTTCGCAGAAGCAACCGTCTACACAAAGGCACCAGGCATTTCCCACGGCCTATAAAATCGATAACATGCTAACTCAAATCATATATCTACTGGTCTAATTCTTTTTACAATACCACAATTCTATTAGACCAGGAAAGTTTCATGAGCCGAGAGTGTATTACATTCTTTATATTGGCAAGCACCAATCGCATGGATGCCACATCCCTCTTTTTCACTCCAACACCAAGTTCCTACCATATTCTTGGAAAGTTCAAAACTATAGTGTCTGCTAACGACGTGGAGTTCGACCTTATTCTCAAATCGACGTCTTACGATATCTCCAGATCATCTGGCGCTCGGATTTGGCCTTCGTACGATGAAAAGAAGCTGGCCTCTCATCATCCGGTTCTAAGCCCATTCATACTCCTTCCAAACTGTTCAATTTACCTCTTCTTTTCTCACATATGCCTTTTAGTATTTCTTTTTTCCTCATATAATATATAATTCCAAACATTTTCTTTTGAAAACGTTCGGGGTCATTTGGCCTTTAAGTACATACAACCGCAAATAAACGAAGAGCTCCTATATATCTGGCCCCTCCTTTCTTTTCTTTCCTTTAACCGCTTGCATCAACCTTCTTCATTCAACCACTCCGTTACAATTCTTACTTTACTTTACACATCCCAGATAGTTCTTATACTGAGATACAATGCTTTCCTTCATTTGCTCCAGATTTGGTTTCAGACTTCACAAGGCTCTCTTTCCACAGTGCACCATTTAACGCCATGCGATTTCTTCCTATGGGCTGAGTCACCTCTTGCGCCCAGAGTGTCCTTGATTAAGTACCTCAGATAATCCGCCTGTAATACCTTGTTCACTGAAAAACAGAATTGAATTAAAACATTCTCAACTCTTTTAATTGCTATCCCGCATTTGCGTTTCCCCGGTATAGTTTTTATCTCCGTCAGCCTCACTCTACTACTGAATTAATTTACGATACAACAAGGAACAAAGGGAGTCCGATATCCCGTAATCAGTCTATAAATAACAATAACTACGTGTGTGATAGGGATTTTAACTCCCAAGGACTAATCAGTACTTCGGCAACTGTCATTAAGATCAGTTCACACACCTATAACACAATAATGATAGGGAGGTGCATACATATTTTGAACATATGTAATGTATATATTAAAAAGCTCTGTTAAAAAATGACTCTTATGTTAATATAATTATAAAATATAGCATTATGAAAACATGGATATATATATAGTAGTAATATAGCAAGTTGAGCGGTAGCCGAGTTATGATATATACTCACATATTATTTGATATATAAAAATATAATAGGATATGGTATATACTCACATCAACTTTAAGAATTTTATAATACAAAATATTGTAATATTTTAATTTTATAAATTACAAAAAATATCGATAAATAAATACTGCAATCAGGGGTTTAATGAGCAACGCGCGGAGAAATGTTCTTATCCCACCTAATTTTCACAGTATAGTCAATGCCTAAAACGCATTTGGATATATAGAAAGCATTAGATATCAATGTAATCATAACGAGAATAGTAAGTTTAATGACTCATTGAACCAGGCATCGAAAGAGGTCACTATAGGATTTTATATTTTACTTTTATTTTCACTTTTACATGAGAACAAATTAAAGAAAATGAGTATACATAACAAATATAGAAAAATCACATTAAGTAAACATAATTTCTATAAAATACGTATTAGGATATATAACTCAGTGTAAGTAAATAAACTAATCATATTTTGATTGAGTACCCATTGAGTAAAGTATATATAATATATATTATATAGTATATAAAAGAGTTTAGGAAATTTTTGAAAAAAAAGTAGACTATGTAGTGACTTATATGCGGTATTTTAATGCGGATGAAAAATTTTCGAGTAAATAGATTAACACATCATAAAATTTAAAAATTAGAATATTCGTTTTTCTTTTTTTTAATTTTTTATCTTATTTATTTTTTTTCTATTCTCTTTTTTTTTTATTCCTATGTTTTTTTTGTTTTTTTTTGTTAAAGTTATGATACAGGTTATCACATTCTTTCCACTCGACCTTCCAATGAGATCTTTTCCAAGCAAGCCGAATTAATTTTTTTTCCTAATAATATTAAGATGAAGCATCATTGTCTGATTTATGATAAAGTGGAGAAAGAAGAGAGAAGAGAGAAGAAACCGCTAATATAACAAAAGAGAGAGAGAGGAGAGAGAGAAGAGCGAGAAGGAAGAAGACTTAAACCACACAAAGACAAGAAAAAATTAGTCAAACTAGAAACGAAAGGAAACAAATTACGGAAATTAGTAATATGATAATAATAATAATATAAAATATACAAGATATTGAGATAACATATACTAAAAGGAAGGAAAGTAAGGTGAGGAGAAGAAGAAGAAGAGAAAGATAGAATGCGAGATTTTTGAGTGAGAGGAGAAGAGAGAAAGAAGAAGAAAAGAAGAAGAAGAAGATCTTCGGGTACAGTAAATTTTTATATATCTATTCTAGTATTATATGAGTATTATGAAGAGCAATTTCCATTTATCCCTATTGCTCTAGAAACAGGATTTGTGAAGGGGGGGGTCTAAAGGATTTAAAACATAATTATTATTATGTTGTTGAAATATGTTATTAAACACATGACAAACCAGAAGTTAAAGATTACCTATGTTAATTGTTTCTTAGCAAGCGAACTTATTCTGGAGTTGCTAATATCAACCCTGTATAGAATCGACCCGGTAATACTACTATTTCTTTCCGCCGATTTTACAAAATTGACAAAGCAAAAACTCTGCGAATCTTGTCTGTTTTTCTTTTTCCTAATGCTTGTGAAAAATATTCTTCTATCGATCAACATGATGGCATCCTTTTTTTTCTCAAATGTGTCTTACTTATCCACGATTTAGGTAATTTTTATGCGTCTTTATATGTTAAGTTTGGTCATTATCTTAAGATTTTCAGTCATGATGAAAAGTTTACCCCTCGAGCCACTTGCTCAGCTACGTATTGAGGAAACGGTACCTAATATAGATAAAAGAGATAAGCATCACAACAAACATCTATTATATACTAGCGCCGAAGTACAAAGATAGATGAGAGTCATAAAGTGACAATAGAAGGAACTAGGTAATAACAGATTTATTAATAAGTCTTTTTGCCTTTTGAAAAAAGACTCGACCCTAATATAACTATCCTAAAAGACCGGGTGCAACTAAGTACCCTAATATATAACTTATACCCAGATATATGAGAGTACATGATTTTAACTTAACCATACATAGGTGTGACGTGATAATATGAGACCTGTATAATCTTGTATTATATTAAATTAAAATCCCACCCACACTATATATATATAATATATATATACTGGAAATAGTAAACTGTTAAAGGAGGAAAAATAAGTCTCATAAGCAGTCTAAACAGAACTTGCTCAACAGTTTCTTTTGAGGCCATTATGCTCATATCCATATACTACAACTATATATTACTAAGCTAACCATTGTGGATCAGGTGAGGATTTATATAATATATTTACAAGAACATTTTTTTTGTTTTATGTTATAATATATTATATATGCCATAATAAGGATTGTTTTTATATATAATTGTTTCAACAGGAGAGACGAGAAGAACCGGTCGAAATGAGAGAATAGGAAAGAGTTAGATACAGGTGTCTTAGAGAGGTATATGTGAGAATTTGTGAGAAGTTGAGGTTTTTTAATAGAATTAAATATCTACCTATATAATATACAAGAAGTTAAGATAACGACGCTCAAATCGGAAAAAGACAATTCAACAACTAGAAGTAGAATAGAAAAATCGGAAAAGATTTAAACGTAGAAGTATTAATCTAAGAAGTATATATGAAGAAGGTAAGAGAGAAGAAAATGAGATTGATACGAATATGAAGGGTCGAGTCATATCTAATAGCGGCAATATGAAGTTGGATAGAGATTATAAAATGTTCAATAGACGAGAAGAATCGTTAATAGAAAAGCAAAGTATAAATGTTGGTAAAGATATATTTTTAGATCAGAAAATCACTCTTGAGAGGAACACCTATACTATTGAGAGTATAAATAATAGAAGAAGAATTTTTTCGCTATATCCCATCAATCAAACTAGAGCCGAATATTTGAAGCGATTTGAAAGAAAAGTCTGACATTAAGTAGGTGTATATATATCAAATAAAGAGAAGGTGGAAAACCCTAAAAAGGTGGGTATAATATATGAGAAAGCTTGGTAGAAGCAGTGAGGTAAGGCATTAGCCATATAATATAATATATATATATCAGTAGGTGATATATATCTTTTAATATATATATTATATATATATAATAATATTATTATATATAATAATATATATATATATATATATATATATATATATATATAATATTATACATATATTATATCACTTCGGTATCATATATATATCAATATATAATAATATATAATATATATAATATATTCTAATATATAATAATGCCTTTGGATACTGTCAATAAGCGTTACTACTAACCCTATATATAACTGCAAGTCTCCTCACTAGTAATTCTATAAGTGAGGTTAGGAAACACCCAATTAAATTCTGTTTTAGATATAGGTAAAAGTTATATATATATATATAATATCAACAAGGCTTTCACCGCACGCATGAGAAGATCCCGTTGGAAAAAAAGAGTTCTGCCTCAATTGTGTCCGATGTTAGTTAGAGTGAGGCCGACTCCGCAAACTAGCACGAGTTTAACTAGGCGATCAGGAATAAGTGAAAAGGGGAATGTCTCATCGAGGATTTCCTCAGGATGGTCTGAGTAGGAGATAAATGAGAGTATAGAAGCATAAATGTTGACGAGTGCTCGTCAAGGGCGAGTATAGATAGAATACAGGCTTAGGTGGGGGGAAGGCCATGAGGCTTTTGACTCAATAATGTGTTTAAGTTTTGTAAGTTCTTAAAGAATCGAAAGGCAGGGATGGGCCGACTAACTATCTGTTTATTTGCGGAATAAAGGTTGAGGCAGGAAACACCATTATGCAGCGCCGGCTCCAACGAACTTGACGGTCCAGTTTTTTTTCCTAGGGATATTTTGGGTCGGACGTCTTTGATGTGTGGTTCAAAATTGGATAGAGTGCGGGGAAGAAGTTTGCTCGAGTCTTTATTGAGAGAGTTTTAATGTCAATTAGCGGAATGAAAATATAGTGTTTGATTTTAGATAAATCGAGGGATAAGGGATGTGCTGGGGGACACCAGGGCAGTGAAAGAAAGGTGAAGCTCACACATCTCGTCTCTCTAATAAAAACTACCAATTACAAATAATGTCTATATCGGTATGAGGATGGAATGCTCATCTACGTAGCATCACTATCGCTCTTCCCTAACTGATTTCATTAAGATTTTCATGGAAGGCCCCATGGCAAACCCATCAAAATGTTATCTCAGTAATCAAAATAGGAGCAAATAGAGGTAACAACATATATGAGAAGTAGAAATGAGAGGATGATGAAAGAAAGTGAGAAAATGAATAAAATTGGCCTAGTAGAGTTGAGTTTAGAGATAAAATAGGTAAGGTATATCCGAGAGTGAATTGTGGTTCACTTTTTATTCAAGTATTGGTAAGACAGTTTAGCTAAAACTAAATAATAAAACCATCAATAGAGATTCGAATAAGAGGAAGGAATAAGTAGTATAGTTATATAAGGTTTTTTAATATTATATAAGTAAGATTTACAGAAGTTTATTAGAGATGTTTATATTTTATTTAAGGCAAAGGAGGCCAGAAAGATTTGTCAGTATGATAGGAGAACCAAGGAGGATTAGCGGAGGTTACACACTTTCGTTTGATGAAAAGCTCCGCTATTGCTCTAGTTCGATGAGTATCACCCCTGGCATATAATACGAGATTTATCTAGTTCACTGAATAATTGAAAATTAAAAGCAAAATTAAATTAGTAAGTGATAGGAGAACGAGATTTTTCCATAACCCTCACCTGATACGGTGTATACCTGTCTCTAAAGCCTGAATAAGGTTTCAGATAACAAGAACATAAATTCACGATCGAACCAATGGATTATGAGATGAGATGATAAGACTATTTAGCAGTCGATAGAAAACGGAATGTATAAACCTGCATATCATTATAATTAACCCATCTGAAATCGATTACATGCTCCCACTTTGTCGGCAAAGATAAAGCCTGAAAGCGTCACCAGACGGATTAACCAATGGAACACTTTTTCTTAAATTAGTCCAATTATATAGTTATATTTGTTATATAAAAATACGAAATCTAGTACAAGCCGGCACATAATGCACTCCTTATACTCACAATCGGTATCTATATATACCTGATCAAAAGTGCGAACAGAAAGTAAGTGCGTAAGGGCAGAGAAAATGATGAAGACGACCCTAAAAATAGAAAAAATGTTAATATAAATAATTTAAGATGATATATAGATATATAGTATTGTGGTCTAGATTTACCTAATAGGAGCGAGAAAGTGATAAGGTAGTATTTATAATATAAAGAAGAAAAGGTACTAAAAGTGGTTGAAACATATGGAAGCTGCATAGATGTGTTTTCAAATAAGAATTGGTATTGGAAGACTCGATCCGTGAAATATATATATATGTGTGATGGGTTTATTAATTAATAGTATTTGCTTATCCAAGATCGTATGTAAATAATAAATGCTGAATGTATTATCGGTACCTCTCCCTCCATCGTTCATAAATTCAGTATGAGAAGAGAAGTACCATCCAACCATTATTACAGTGTTGTGGTATAATTTGAAAATCTACCCTAAATTAGAGGACCGGGTGATTCCATCAGTATTTGATGAGTAGATAATCATTTAGGAACGTTATATCATTTTATCAATATACCCAGAGACGATAGGCATAAATATTTATTAATAAACTCCCAGTAAATGTGAGAGATGAGATAACGGCGTTAACGAATTGTAGGGGGAAGAAAATTTTACTACGTTTAACTTGTTTAAATATTTCATCAAATATTAGGAGGGCTCGTTAATAGTCCGTTATTTTATTTCTTTTCGAAATTAAGAAAGCGTTAAAAGTTAACCTGTGGAGAATATACATTAACGAAGAATTTGAAGATTAACCGGATTAACCTGATTTATAAAACGGGTGGCCGTTATTAATTCACGTTATGGGATATGTAGTATTAAGCTGGATGTTTGTCTCGACGTGTGCACTCTACCTTTGTATAATATGTATAATACTATATCGTAAATCGGGAGTATTTTTTGTAGGATATTTTATACTAATTATATATTATGTTATATGTTAGTCGCTATTACGTAAACATATATACTGTTAGGGTATTCTGTGGGTTCAGTAGTGTAATACAAATCAGGATATTTTTATAAAAAACAAACGTATGCCGTTTTTGATCGCAGATTATGTTTTTTAAAAAAATAGCAAAAAAAAATTGTATCAAAGATTATTAATATATTAAATATCAATATTTATTGAGAGGAAAAGAATTACATAGAGTATTCTCCACAATATAAGTGTTACAGCCCCTTGAATTTACTTAATTAACTTAATATTTCGATATACATATATATTATAGTATATATATATATATATATACAATCATTTGGTGTTAATCTCGGCTCTAACGTAAAGAATATAAGGTGCCATGTTGGTAATCATCAGGGGGAGGTAAACCGGTTTAGAGTTCCGTCGCCGGTGGGGGGGGCATAGTTTGGCTGTGTGAGGGGCGTGCTAATCACATCCTCGGCGGTGTCTAGTGTGAATCAGGAACGCAGTGGAATAATTACCGCTGAATACAGTTCCTCTCAGGGGGGGGGGTTGGGTGTTTGGAGCATCTGCGGGTATCACTGTACCAAAGTACGTGCCTACACACAATGCTCCCACAGAAAATACAAAATCATCAAGCCTACCAGGGGGCGTGAGGCTATCAGCGCAGGTGGGCGGGATAAGGGTAGGTTTTTATGGGTCTCTGGGAGAGTGCAAGTGCCAACCGCAACCGCAGTCCTACTCTTCCCTAATCGTGGGAGATGCTTGAGGTAATATTAGCAGACCATTCTTGTTCAGAAAATGCGCCTCCTCATTTGGTAGTGGCAATGAAATGTGTGCAAGCTTGGCAAGCCTGCCCCCAAAAGTACTGCCATTCTTGGACCTGCTTATTGCCTGAAAACACATTTTATGTTTCGTTTGCTTTAATTGTCATTAACTTGCTGTTCGTGAGTTTTGCAGTACGGCTCATAACAAGGTCCACCATCCCAAGGACAGGATGAAGTGTTTTTTGAGATTAGAATTAATTGTTATTAGGAGATCACAATCAAAGTATTTAAATAATCACTGACAAAAAACCGAATAATTTTTCACAACCACCAGCACGGCATAATAAGTGAGTTCTAAAGAGTGAGGTCACAAACAACTCGAGTTACCCTCGTGAACTCTGATATAAGCATCTGTAACTGCAGTGCGGAATTTGTGCTCCCATGCGCCCGAAAATCACTGCTCTAAGCTGTTCTTGCTTGTGAGTCCTCTATCATGGAGCTCATTCTCATGAACCCGATGCAGTAAAGACTACCGCCTCTCGTGTTTTACTCAGTATCCTCTCACGTACTACCATCTGATAGCGAGGTGACATGTGCATGCATTATTTCAGCTGTAATTTTCTTTCGTGCCTCTAATCGGTTACACGAAACCCTGAGCTATGCGCAATGACCAACGGGGTTGCAAATCGTGGTTGTGCCCAAGTCTTGACAACGTAGGTGGTATGCATGGAGGCTTTGCTCCTGCAGACCTTAACCACTAGACGAATGAATTGAAACCATGGGCTCTATAGAGGACCTACAGGTGCCTGCAGAGATGGCGTCACATGGTGCTAGTAATCGCTCAACGAAACAGGGGTCGTGCCCCTTGTGATGACTGTCTCGTTCTTCCAAGAGCACCTCTTCTTCAAACGTTCAGGAAGTCTGTATTACGTCCCGGCCCCGGGTTTTCTTCTCCACCTAATTGCCCGGGACGAAGGTCCCATTATATCTCTACTGAGAGTCGCGCCTGATGAGGCGAGCAAGCACCCTTCGCTATGTTCGGTGCAGTGAGGAATTTGTCTGTGTGACCAAGCAGAACCACGAGTGCGAGTGTTCCCCCTCGCCGATATATCACATATCGGTACAAAGCGATCTGAGGCACGCATCCCTTCTCGTTACTTACAGCCGTTTCAATCACCCACTGAACACAGAACCATTCTTCTCACAGTGGATAACACCCTTGTAAAGAAACATATAATGTTTCTTTTAGAGGTAGTTTCGGAGGACGCCTACTTGGGACGCAGATCAGTTATTAAATGAGTGTAGTGATCATTTCGTAAGTGACGCGATGACAATTAAAACTGAGAGGTGCCAATTCAAATCTCCGATGTATTCGCGGGTACAAAGCAGTTGACTAAGACGTAAATTGTCCACGTGGTTCCCGAGAAAGGACGTAAAATAAAAAAATTGTTACGCTCATTCTCGCAACAAGTGTTCAATCGTCACGCACACATAAAAATTGCACGCTTAACACCGTCTGCTCGAGCAATATTCCCCTTATTTCTACTCCTGATGAAATAAAAGGAATACCGAGTGGCTCAAACCTCAGTGCAATGCACGTCATCTAAATTCTATTGTTATGCATAACAGAAAAGGAACACTAAAGTGTAGCAAGATACTACGCTTCAGTCTATTATGTAGAAATCTCCCGTCAAAAGCCCTAAAAAATTTTTCCGTTTACAATTGACGAAGCCGTCAATACAACATAGGTATTTAACAATAAAATGTTGAACCTAATAATTGATTATGCTAACATCAAAAAAATACCGAAATTAGTAACAGAAATCACGGTTTTGAATTACATACAAAAAATAAAAAAACACCAAAAAAATAATTACAACTTTAACAAAAATAAAAGAAAATAACTATAAATATAAAAGCATTTTATCTACAGATTTCTCCCACGTCAAGACTCGCCTGACACCTAATACAAATGGCTTCGTTTACTGGCTGTGACTAATTTATAATATCTCTCATACTAACATAACGTTATTATATATCTCACAAAGTTTGAAAATATGGTTCTACAAGTCAATAATAGTGTTTCGCTATCGTTTATTTACCCTGCGACCCAGATACGTATTGCTTATATATATTTATAATCAGTTGATGTCAACTGATTTGGTCATCATCCCAACCGAAAATATTGTATTAAGGGGAGACCTCGATGTATAATAAATTAATGCCCAATATATCATGCGGAGAATTATATTTATCACACTTTACCCTGTGAAAATAAACCCCCCCTATACCTAATAAACCTCATACTCACAATCTGTTAGTAAAACTGCGTGGTAGATGACTAACCTTTCCACTATAAGGGCTTTTAATCTTAACCCTCAAATGCCGCGTCCTTAACCCTATAGTTGTATTTGAAACAAGTGAAGATTTTGGAGTTTATGGTAGTACAGCATTATATCACATTGAATTGAAGTACTGGTAACATGAGAGAGAAATGCTTAATATATATATACCCTTAGAATATATTATAATAATATAATTATATAATATAATATAATTATAATATATAATTATAATATAAAACGCCACGTTATAGAATAATGAAAAAAATATCTAAGGAACCTAATTTCCAAAGTTATCAAATAACTTACTTGCCACAATATAAGCTGCCCTCACATTGCCTAATTCGCTAGTATATATGTAAGTTATAATTTTTTTTATATTTATTATTTTTTTATATATTTATATTGATTTATTATCTACGTCACCAACTAAACTTCCATTCCTACATAAGATAACTACCTCTTACCTAAATCCGCTCAAGTGAAAACTCAGTATTACTATTATTATGCAAACCTTTCACCCCCTGAATTTCCCCCACACTATACCCACCGCATCCCTCAAACAGTACATAAAAAGCAGTCCTTTTGTCCAATCTCCCGCCTAAAAAGCCATCCAACTAACCCTAATCCCGAGTACTAGCTGCTCAACAAATCAGCAATGAATCTAGCTGGTTCATCTCCAGGCACAGAAAACATGGAAAAGCATCTCCTGCCTAAGACATACAACTGTCCCCATACTACCCAATAGGTTTCTCCAAACCTATGCAAGAGGACTGTCTCTTTCATTTGGTCCTCCCACCTATACTCAAACTCCTGAAAAAGATGAAATCCTAAAAAAAAAACACAAAGAAAAAAGAATAATAGGCAAGTTAAAGATTATTTCGTTAAAATACAAGAGCATCAAATTTCTAAACAAACAAATTACCCAGACTAAAAAAATGAAACCCCAGAAGAGACCTCTCACCTATAGAGTCTTAATTCCAATAGAGACATAAGTAGAGCAAATTGGTTCAATAGAATTGTACTTAAACAATTCACAAGCTTTATCGTGACAATCTTTTTTTTTAAAAGATTAAAATTAAAATACAAATCAACTACCTCTAATATCCTGCAGGATAATTCTAGCTTTTCTGAATCTTTCAGCTATAAATCTCTTTTTCTTCAAATTTCCTGATCTCTCAGCCAAACTTTCACCAAGGGATTCTAATAACATACCCTAGCGGATGAATATGAATATTACAGCTTCCCTCCCAATGAAGTTTGACGTCGTGATGGACCTCTTCTTCTTCGCTTTATGTGTTTTTATGACCTTCTTGGCATTCCCTCTTATATCTAAGTTTTTTTGCTTTTCCTTCATCTTCCGAGAAAGGGGCGGATGGATAAATAAACTATTCGCAATCGTATAGCGGTCGCAAATAAAACGCCTCTAAGCATTCTGGATACTGTCGGAGGCAATGAAAGGAGACGCAAGAGTCCGCTCATTCTTAAATCTAAATTGTAATTCAATTATCTTTCATTATCCAAAATCAACTCGTAATTCGATGATTACTTCGCGCATAAAATCTCCTATCAAGTATTCGTACACTATTTGTCAATTCCCAAAATAACAAATTCCTAATTTTGAAACCCTTATTTAATTACTTAGTATTCTTTTGTATGACCGTCCCTCAACTACAATATCCATAGTGACCACCTTTCCCTTCCCCATTTAGATCCGTGGAGAGACATAAACTCCAATATCCCCTCATCATATTTCTGAATCTGCTTGCTTGGCAGATTACTGATAACGCTCCCATTTAACAAACAATGAGATTCATTTGCAGGTTGCTCTTTTATATCTCAACGTAACTCAATCAATCCAATCCACACAATATAATTGGACCTTGGTTGAACTCAATTTTTCAATCTTTCCTGCATTTTGTATCTATTTAGGCGAAAGCCTATCTTAACCAAATACATACTGATTAAACTTACCTTCCCAAAAGCGGCTCAATAAGACAATCCACTAAATCTCCGTAATGTATGATTAATTGTTAAATCTTATACCTACACGGTTATATGTTGCCCCTTTTTATATATATTATTTATTACCTCGTTTCGATATCCAACGATTCATCCTAGTAAGTCCTTATCCCTTCTCTCATCTGAAATCCGACTAACCGTTATTATTATAGTCAACACATACTTACCATATCCTATAGTTTACAACATAGAGACAATTGTCCATATATTCAAAATAAGACCATCATCTTAATATTTTAAAACAACTCATAGATCAAATCCACACTTTTCCCCTTCAATTGGAAATTTTTTCTAGTGTGGTACTCCCACTCATTATTCTAATTTGATAGAACCTTGTTCAACTAATAAACATCATGGTACACCAAAGTGTATACTGTTTACAAGATCTTTGACCTTCTTTCATACACCCCGTTCCGGAATGATTGTAATCATAACCGCTAACTTTCTATAGAAAAGTAGGTGATCATGATAGTGGAGGTGGCCCGGAATACTTATTCATCCTAAATCCCTGTCCCCTATTCTTCCAGTCCTCTGCCCCTTCTTTTTTCCCCTCTCTCCCCTTTTAGTAAACTTCGCGAAATTGCATCAAGAAATAGGGACTCTTGCACCGTCCTCATTGTTTTCCTCGTTCTACTTTGCCTCCGCAAGTTAGTGAATTTTATTAAGGTCAACTCTATGCTGATCTTTTTAAGGGCAGCTCCAGTGGCGCGTAGACTTTACAGGGGGGGTAAATAAATAAACCGCAAAGGCCTGCAATGCGGCGAGGGCCCCGGTGCATGTGGGGGCCCGTGCCCGTGGTTTTCGTTTTATTTATATTCGCAATTGGCTCTGCAATCTTTCAAATATCTCGAATGAATATACAAGCTACATTGATATTGCCAAGTAAGCACAAGTGGGAATATTTTGAATTTGTTTTCCAGGTCATTTTTCATATACATTAATTCATTTGTGTTTTAACTTGCTTTCGAAATTTCTCCAGAAAGTAACGCTGATCTATCAAAAGCAACTACTGTAATTCTAACATTTTTTAATTAATAGCCTTTCACATTTAAAGAAATACATTTTGAAGAATTCTCTATGGCAACTTTTTCTACTGGTGAACAACAAAGATGCTGTCTTGAATGTATTTTTCCCCGATTCTTTGATCTTTCTTGAACTAAACGTCATTTTGATAAGCTAGTCCAAGATGATCGTTTCATTAGAGCACTTCAAAACAATTTTGCAATAACATGATCTTTCTAAATGTTATTTAATGATCATCTATGGAAACTTTATAAAGATTTGAAAGTAATTGGTATGATAATGGAAAATACAAGGGGGGCTCACCAAGCATTGTTGCTTTCTAAACATCAAAACAATATGAATCCTTGAAGTAGTAAAAGATGAAACTCTCAAATACTAAATATAGAGATCTCACAGAAAACTTTCATTCTGATATACAGATCCTTTCGTATGGCTTTTTTTGAAAGGGGGGTTAAAGAAAATTCAAAATTATGCAAGTTGCAACGTTTAAGAAGATTGAGTAGATTTATTATGCATTGAGATCTAGAATCAATTGAAGTAGTAAAATAACAGGGATGTTTGCAACCGGCGTTTTTGCTGCATCTTGAACCTTGCCTGTAACGTGGCAACCAGCCGAGCCGGGGACATTTTCCCAATTTATAATTAAAAAAAGAACGTACTCACGCTCAACACATGCAAAAAAGGAGGGGGGGGGGGCAAAAAAAAGAGTTGCCATGGGGAGGGGAAAAAATTAGGTGAAGATTCGAATATTGGGGTCACGGCTACGCCCAATTTTTCAACCTTCCCCTATAATGGACATAAAATTCGGAATTAACAGCCAAGTTAGCCCCTCTCACCAACTAGATTGTAGGATACACTGAGCAAAAAACATACGTTGTTTTCTGCTGATTTCCAGTATTTTTTGGACGTCTTCTTTTTTCAGAATTTTTCAAATTTGTTCAAAAACCCAAGTTTTTGACATTTTTGGTATCAATCTTCCAGAATTTTTTTTCGAAATTTGACTTTCAAACTTGAAATAATGCAAGAGGGGGGTCCATACTTACAATAGTCCACATTTGTTTTTTTTTCGATTTTTTTGAAATTTTTGTGCTCAGCGTTTGTCCAATTTCCAAACCCGATCTTTTTTTTTATTTTAAAATGAAAAATTGTGATAGATTTTTTTTCCTGTTCGTGCGAAGTGGAATGAAGTTTTCAGGGCATATTAAGTCGAAAAAGATTGCACATTTTGAAAATTAAAAATAAATCTTCCTTTGTATATGCTTAGTTTTGGATTTGCTCTTGGAGTCATTCTCTCAAAAAAATTTTTTTTTTTGGAAATTTTACAAAAAAATTCTTTTGAGTATACAAAAAATTTATATAAGTACAAAGATAGCGAAAAAGACACCTTGCATTTTTGAAAAATTTATGGTTTATTTTAGAGTAAAGTAAGACATAAGATATCAATATCAAATTGCTAAGGAAAAAATTGATATATAATTATTGCCTACCCACTCATATAATCATCATTCTATTTTTTCAGGTCTCTATAGTCGGTGTCTTAAGATAGGATCTTTTTTACTTAAATAACCTTATTTTTTAATATACTCGGTAATACATTATTTTCTCCTCTTTCCCTTTTTAAAAATTTGTGTTTGTGTGTGCAACATTCCATAAAATTAAGCACCATTTTACCATGAACGCAAAACCTTTGGGATCTCTAAATACTGACTATATGCGCCCTGAAAATTTCATTCACTCGTACAAACAGAAAAAAATTAATGCAATTTTTCATTTTCAAATAAAAAAAAAGTCGGTTTGGAAATTGGACAAAGCTGATCACAAAACTGAAAAAATCGAAAAAAATTGTGACTATTGTAGGTAATGGACTTCTATGCATATTTCAAGTTCGAAGTTATTTTGAAAAAAATTCTGGAAGTTGATACGAAAAATGTCAAAAACATGGGTTTTGGAAATTAAAAATGTTTGAAAGAAATGACTACAGACACAGAAAAACAACCCGAAAAACCCTTTTTAAAGAGGGGTAAATAAATAAAAATCAGAAAGCGGTTTTTTTTTTGGTGTTTTTATTATCAAAATCG
>JABUQX010043085.1:7500-20000 GCA_015478945.1 Trachelipus rathkii
AAAATAGTTTTTCACTACAATAACTGTAAGTAAAGAAAGACTAGATAACGCATACAAAAACTTTAGTTTTTAGTTCTTTGTTTTTCTTAAATAGTTCCTTTTCTATTTTTGGATTAGTATATTTTTTATTTGTATATTTATTATATTATATTTCAAGGAGGCGGGATTTTCATGCGACGATATCATTATATATATATTAATATATACAGTATATATTTAAACTATAATTTTATATTATATTGATTTATTACTTCATAGGTTAATACGTCTGACTATTCTTTTAATATTGATACTATATTTATTATATATATTTAAATTATATTTTGATATACTATAAAGAATAAAATTAGGTATTATCATCTTATATTATATGCTATCCATATTATATGAGAATTACAGAGTCGTTACAGGTCATTGACTTCACGTCTGTTTCCTGCTATATTGAGAGAGAGGATATGAGGAATATTGAAATTTACCTAACTACTTATAAATCTATAGTACTTAAAATATATATATATGTCATATGTATAGTATGTATATATTATAATTTATATAGTGGTTTAATATATATATATTATATATTTATATTAATTATTATATAATATTTGATCAATCATTAGTCTTCACTCGTTTTTCTATACTCTGGCGATTTTTTGGTGAATTCGTTTAAATTTGGGGCTGTTGGTGACACTGTGGGTTTATTTTAGCTGTGTATATTACAACCATTATTGTCTTGCTGTTCATGCAAATTCAAGCCAACATGTCAGTTCAAATTAAACCGGAAAGAGTTAAGAGAAGATAACAACAACTACTAGCATATTTCTAAATGTTAATTCATAGTCAATAGATATACAAGTTCCAGTCTGCTTTTTAAATATCTGTGTTCACCTTATTATAAATCCTAGCTAATTTGCTTTACAACCTGACAGCCTACTGATATCTTATACATCGCCCAGTACTAGCTAAATAACTATAAATTAATGAAATTATAAGGAACTTTGTCAACAATCGACTGATTTCTTATCCTTATCACGGATTGTTCTGCCTTTGAGGTGCCACTTGGTTTACTAATTTTTATGCAATCCCTCATGCGAAGAATAAGTTTCTGACGGAGTAAAAGAAACAAATTCATTAGGTTTAAAAACTTTACTAAAAGTAAAAGACAGGATTGAACCAAATTTATAGTTATTTAAACTGTTTAATCTTTAACACTTGTTTAACCTTTTTTACTTTAATAATAGGTCTCAGAAATCTTAGTAGTTAATTCGCTATACTAAGCTTCACTATTTTATACAATAACTGCTCATCTGAATCACTTAATTAAGCTTTAGCTACAAAGTGCTCCCTAAGCTACTGTCATTGATGGTTAAAGCTTTGAGTTATATAAGCTGAAGCACAACTAGGTACGTACTGAACGTTTATCACGTATGTAAGCTGGCATGTACGAAAACCTTATTTAATTATCTCTTATGGTGTCGGTACGAATTATGTTTCTGACTATTTATGTGTGCCTTATCTAAAGTCCGGGTAGGACTTACAGCGCATCATTTCGGGCTGTCTTTGCACAAGTGAGGGGTTACCTGTGTATGGATTTCTGTTTGCTCATCGAACCTTTGACTGTTGAATTCCTGGTAATATCTTCTAATTTATCCTTATTCTTCATATAATTTCAACGTCAAGTACCAACTTCGCATTATTCAGTTTAATTAGTGCCAAGGCTTCAGAGTATTGCATCCCAACTTCAAGTTTCATCCCGAACTAGGTGCGTTCCAAGGGCTCAGAGTTTGTTCCATTTCAGCTCAAGCCTATCTTAAACTGTCTGTCCCATGACTAGGTTGTGTCCGATAGTGAGGTTCGCCCTGAAGGCCGGGGTTGGTCCATAGCCAGGGTCCCTATAAAAAGCTTAATAAGTTTATCATTAATACTTAATTCCGTATCACAAATGTTCATTTGTAATTGACAGCTCAATAAAACAACAATTTATAATCTTTACTTTGGCTTAGCCCGTGGATATTCAACGGCTGCTGCGTTCGTTGTCGTTCGCATATTGTGTCGTGGTGTCCACCTGTGTGGTGGGTGAGGACCTCCTGATGTCTCTCCTACAGCTACGAGCTTCGACTACCGCAAATATCTTTATCCTGCGGAGCGATCCTATTGCACGAGTCGTGATTTCGTCGTGTCCAATTTTTAAACCTTTTTAACTTGAGGACAAACCATTAGTTGGTCTTCCTATTTATAACAAACGACTATACACTACTATATATAATGATGGAGTATATGTAGGTAGCCTGAACGTCCGTATAATGTATCCCTGAATGTATACTACCTCCGAACATCAATTTTACTATTCTTTAGTGAGGTATGGGTCTAGAGGCGATAATCGACGGAAACCGGTCAGCTAAATCGGATCCATACTAATATGATTTTTCGTAACAATAAATAGTTACGTATTAGCTTATATATTGATAATATTCATTATAATATAGTTAGACTTATAATATAGTTACATATTATATTATAACCAACAAATTAAGATATCCTGTTTTGGTCAATTATTATTATTTGTAACTTCTTTAATTTTTAATTAGTTTCTTATATTATAATGTGGGTGGGAGTTACTAATGTATTAGGCTAATATATAAGGGTCCTAATGTATGAGCTTATAGGGGTACCTATTAAATATAGTAGGTTCATGTGGATTAATTATGTATAGAGTTAGGTTGGGCGGTAGATTTATATGGAGTGAGTGAGGGCGAGGTCATTATGAGGTAGTAAGGTATATAGATATATTATTATATAGTTAGAACGAAAAAAGATGTATCGAAATTCTTTACAGAGGCTGCGACATGTGAGAGAGAAGTCGTTAGCGCCGCCCCCTCCCCATATAAAGCACTAAAACGTTGGAAACTTCACCCAGACAATTCCTAATTCTGTAGATTGTCTTACAGATAGGTCTCCGACGAGTCGCATATTGATCGGCGTTGGCCCTGATCTCGGGCAGCTAAACCCACGGATCCATCGTAAAAGAGCGTGATGCCTGCCCAAATGTTCGTGATGCAGGAGGAGCCAGGAACGAACCCCCAAGTGACAGCTGCGGTATGCCTCCAGGAACAGTCTCTTCCAGTTACTCTGATGACACAACACAAGAAAAGATGTTCGTACCCGAGTGACTATATAATATAGTGATATGGAGATGGGTATATCGGATATAAGCGTATTAGGGGTATGATGAGAGTAAGTTAGTAGCACTAGTCTAAAGCGTGCGGTAGTCAACTTAGTTAGTATATAGGAATAAATGGACAAAGAGGAGAAGCGTATAGTAGTAGTATACGCTACCAGATATAGGTACTCATACCTAGGCTAGCTAATAGGGTCGGTAGGCGGAGCGCCTACGCCCGGTGATAATCAATGAAGCTCACCACGCGTATTCCTAAGAGTGATATGAATGGGCCTCCTCGATACTACGTGACAATATGAGTAAATCGCGTTCGACCTTTGAAGGTAGAGCGCCCAAAGACGGTGGTTCTTAAAAGCGCGCGATAATTCAAAAATACCTTTTGTAAGTAAATTAGAATTTTAATTTTAATGTTTTGTTGTTGCGTTTTTAGTTTATTCTCGCTTAGCCCCGACATGGTTTGCCGCAGACACGAAGAAGAACAAGTAGCACTTCAAAAATATAGAGTGTCAGGAAAAATGATTGGTTTAGTCTAAAGAGCAATATTTCATCTGGCAGCGTTTCTCTCTGGGTGATTTAAACGAGAAAACTCATAGAAATCCGAAACATTGTGTCATTAGCTTCAGAAGATAATTATGTTTAAGTGACACTGAAAACTTAATTTCACCAATACTGTCGTTTATGACCTTTTGCCTTTCAGAACTTTTCTTAATATATATTATATATATATATATATATATATATATATTATATATATATATCTAGTTATTATAATATATATATATATATATATATATCTATATATAATAAATAAATATATTTATTAATAATTATATTTAAGGGATTACATGTTTGTATTTAAAAGTATAATATTTTACAATATGTATATAATATATATATATATATATATATAATATATATTATATATATATATTATATATATATATTATATATAAAATATAGTATATATATATATATATTATAGAGAGAGAGAGCAAGAGGTAGTATGGAGATGATGATGACGAGAGAGAGAGAGAGGAGAGAGAGATCGAGAGAGAGCAGAGAGACGAGAGAGAGAAGAAGAGACCAGACAGTTTAGAGAGAGACAGATAGAGTCAGAGAGAGACAGAGAGAGAGAGAGAGAGAGAGAGATGAGAGAGAGAGTACGAGAGATGAGAGAGAGAGACGAGAGAGAGATGAGAGAGAGAGGAGAGGAGAGGCAGAGTGCTAGTTAGTTGCCAACCAAAAAAACATCTGGATCACACATAATGGCAGTTGATGTCGTGGAACAAATTTCACAAAATGATAGGGTTGGAGATACGTATAGTAATCATATAAGGAAGTAAATTATATAATAATAATATTATATAATAAATATTAATTATATAATATTATTTTGATAATAAAAAATGTTAGTTATAAAATAATTTATCATAAAAATTAGACATAAATATTATATTAATCTATAAATTACTATAGTTAAGTATACCAATATATATTTACAATGAGTGGAAATGTAAAAAAATTATATAATATAACTTTTTTAATAATACAATAATATAACTGCCATTTGTGACATTCCTGAATATATAAAATAATATAGTTTTGATAAAAAAGGGTATATATATATACTTAAACCAAAGATAATAGGAACACAAAATCTTGATTTATTATTATTATTAATACTAGAAATATTTATAGTAAATATATTAAGTGTTCATTAACTTTCATATGTAATTATAAATATATATAATATCATTTTTTTTAAAATTAATAGATATTATCTGGAAAAATCTACAAATTATAATTTTTGAATTAGTACAATTTATATTATTTAGATTAAGTCTCATGATGTTAACTATATATATATATATGACATTCATATAAATATGTAAATATTTAATTTTACACAATAATAATATTCTAAACATTTTAAATATGTTTAAAATAAATCAATATAAAAAATTGACATTTAGTTATTACCTAGTTTCTACAGTAGATGTAATGGTCTTATATTGATAAGGTCTAATTCACTAATCCCTAATTTATGCATGTGTGTGAAAGTACCATCTGCAAAGGCGATAATATATTAGTCCGGTCAGTAGAACCATCTGCTGAAATAAGTGAATATTTTACCTAGTGTGCCTGAGTTAGATAGTAGATAACCAATCTGTGAAAGGCGATGACCAGTCAGTTGAGAAACCATCTGAGACCTTAATGCTCGATCTTATATCCATAGCCATGAGTTTTGATTGTAGATATACTTGTTAGAAAAATATATATAATGTTTGATTCGTTGATCATCTTTAGTGATGCCGAATTTTGATGTATATAGGAGAGAGTAATTCTGAATAATTCATACTTAAATACTAAGAATACAAATGTATTTTAGAATGGAATAATTGATAATTAATTTAGTACGTAAGTGTCACTAGTATTCATAGTATCTTATTAAGGTGTTCCTCTACTCAATATATTATTATTCTTGTATTAGGCATCATGCGCATCATTAATTTGCGATTGTATTATATTATGGTATGATAGTGGTAATTTGCTACTCCGTATATTATTGCTCAAGTATAAATATACAAGAAAAGTATTTATTAATATTAATAATATATATAATAAGTTATGAGAAGCTTAGTCTAAGTATATAGTATTATATATGTATATTATACTATAGTATAATTATAATATATATATATATATATAATGATAGAGAATCTTTCTTTTATGTTGTAATTATATATTATATGATAGTTATATAGTATATATATATTATATATTAATTTTAATTACTTGGTATATTAATTTTTTTGATATATATCTATTATATATGTATATGGTTTACATATAGTACTGGTAATGATAATATGTAGTTTATATATATATGTAGATATAACTAGGTATATTTTTAAGGATTATATAAAATAGATAGATTAATATTTATTAAATAAATATATTAATTGTAGTTTATTATATTAATATGATATAATAAATTAGTAGGATATATGATATACTATATTATAGTGGTATTATATAGTTAGTAATTTAATATGTATATAAAATATTAAGTTAAATATAATATAATGATTATTATATATATATAATAATATATTATATATTAATTAATTTGATTAATATTATAAGTAAATATAATATTTATATATTAGTAGTATATCTTTATATGTATAATACTATAATATTAAATGATATATACTCTAGTAAATATATGAAATTATATGATGATAAATACGTATTTTATACTATAGATTAAATATATATAAGTTAGCAGTATTGGTGGTACTGTCTAACCGTTACTATAATCAGTATTGTATACTGTTTATTCAGTTACATAAGCTAATATTAACTAATACTGGTTTGTGTGATTACTTCTTTTCATTGTATCCATGTCAATAAATAATAAGTATAAGCTCAAGTATTAGATCTTAGCTTGTATATTAAGGATGCCTAATACTGATTATATTGAGCTATAACGAGTTAACTACCCAATTAAGCTGGAACCCACATTTTAGCCTCACTATGTAGCTTCATGTAATAGTATTTAGATACTTGCGGTTAGTATGGACATATAATGAATTCTTAAATTTCATGATCATCTCTCTCAAAATTTAGATGAGACTTTTATATATAATTTAATGAGAGAATAATAAAAACTATAGTCTTTATATTTTTATGTTAACGTCCTGAAAGTGTCTTTTATTTTCTATGATACTATTAAAATTAAAGGGGAAAATTCTAGTAACTAATTTTACTTTATTTAATTATAAGAATGATTATTATAGATTTATTATATATAGGTAATAATATATTGTGAAGTAACTTATTAATGATTCATATTATTTTTTGATTATAATTTTATAAATATTCTTTAGTTCTTGTGTAGGCATTTTTATGTACTATAAATCAGTTTACGAATCGTATGGATAATACTTAATACTATATGTTTAGTAAGATAGTTCTCGAAATGAACTCCAAATACTCACTGGTAATAATATTTATTAACTAATTAGTAAATTTGGTATTGTACCATTGAAATTAGAAAATGATATATATAAGATTAATATTATTAATGATATTATTATAGATAATCTCCTAGATTATCTCAGCAAAGGTTCTCTCGATATATTTCATAAACCTACTCATTATTAATTTTTATTTTGTGTCTATTTTAAATATCAGTATATAAATTATAGGACGACATATGATATATTAGCAAAAACAGTAATCTCTATGTATTAGGCTTGAGCCTAAGACCTCTCATTACTATAGTAATTGCAAAGTGTTAATTAGTTACATTTAATAGTTAATTAATAAATTGTTATAAGAACACAAAATATCTGGCAAATGATGATGTTTATATGCAGTGTAATTTTAGTACTTTCTCTCTCGGTATCTCTTTTGTTGCTTGGCATTACTAGATCCCTTGTTCAGACATCTTTAGTTTGTTTCATTTTTAGCATGTTGATGTTGGATTGGTTGACAGGAGTGTAATGTATTATTTTTTATTTGATTTCTAAGGCATTTGAGGCCTATTCATGAGGCTTGATTTTCGTTAACATTATTATAGTAATTTTTTTATCCTTTATTATAGATAATTATAATTAATTAAATAGTATGAACTATTCTACAGTAATAACGATATTTAATATAATATTATGATGATGATAATTAAGATAATATATTTGAAAAATAATATTAATTAATATTTATCATATAAGATTAATATAATAGAGGAATGTTATATATATAGTAGATAATTAAAATAGATACTACTATATAGAGTAGGAGTTATGAAGAGATGAGTAGTTCATTCGGATTCGTTCATCATTCAAATCATGTAGTAGATCTGAATATTTGTGTAAAATAGTATATTCTTTGTTAGATATACAAGTAAATATCTGTTCAAAAAAACAAATCATGCTAAAGTTATTATAGTAATCATTTTTTTTCTAAATTTCTTTGGAAAAATAGTCTAAAACAATTATTTGAAGCATTTTAATTATTTTCATACATTTTTATAGCTTCAATGAAGTATTTATTTATAATTAGACATCAGAATTCCACAATACCCTAAGATAGTCCGAGTAAGTGGAGAGACTATTTTTATTCAATAAACAAACAAAATAATTATACTGAAAGGTAATCAGTTTTTGAAATTATACTTTGCCAATTACTTATTATTAAGCTATCTTTAATGATAATAGATAAGTACCAAATTCCAATATATGAGAATTCAACCCAATGGTAGCCTAACACAGTAAGAAACACACAGCAAATTATTTACTCACCCCAATGTTCTCTTCTACCCTTTGATCTTGATAAAATAACTGCTTCTTATATTGTAGAAATAACTTAAACAATGCCTTTTCACTTAGGTACCAAATTGTACCTATGGTTTTATTTACTGTGATTTGACCTATTACAAATAACACAATACTGAGCCACCTTACTTTTTAACAAACCCTACTACCTTTACTATGAGCCAGACCTAAAGTACGCACACCCAGACCTAAATACCAAGATTATTCATGGGTATATTACCAAAGGGAGGAGGCTATATTTACTTTATCACTGATGTTATGCATGAGTACAGTTCATTTTTTACATTTGACTTACTGAAAAAAATCTAAAATATATGAAAATAACTATACAAGAATTATCAAAATCAATGAGCAGTGAACATTCGCTAGTTCACCACCAGCCAACATAGTTATCTGGTCACTAACAAAAACACTCCTCCCCAACACTTGTAGACATTTCTTCTGTACTTCTATCAGGCAGTCATCTTCTTCGCTCTACCAATCCAATGCCAAACATCAAACATCATCATCTTCAATCCGACACAGCACATCACACCTAAGATAAGAAAAAAAAACAATCAATCTTATACCATTCTCTTCCCTCTTTCACTTGAACAAAACCTTCTTCACACCACCTCCTCATTACAACATTCAACAAAAAAAAAATGCAATAAACCACCATCACCACCCAGCAACCTCTACTCCACCTACACATCCACACCTCACCCAAACCACCTCATCACTCACAACCCATTCACTCCGGATCAGACATATCAGAGTCCTGAATATATACCTAACCTTCTGATTCTCTTTCACTTTCTCTCCACCTTCATCTTCACTATCACTCGTACTCGAAAAGTAATCATAACATCTTTCTCTCCAATCCAAGATAATTCTCACCTTTTCTTCTTCTCATAAATTCTTTCACCTCTGCACTACGCTTATCTCCTACACACTTTTCATTTGTTCCTCTTTTTCACTACTGCATTCGATCCCTCATCACACCCTTCACAATTCCTCAACACTCCACACTTACCCTTTTTCAACTGACCATCATCATTTCACTGCACTTGAATGGAACTACTATCTTTTTCAAATTCACAACTTTTTTCCATACTCTTATTCATCTGTTTCCTTAGACACTTTTGACTTAAGACTTTTTCACACGTAACACACCTTTTTATCCTCCTCATTCTTCGACTTCTCATCAATTACCCTATGAAGATTTAAAGGATCTAAATCACAAATTCTACAAATTATCTCCAACTCTGACATACCTTCCACACTGACACCCTTAAAATCACTTTCAATACTGACCTACTCATACCTCTTCCCATTCCATATCCTACGCTTGCATTCCTACACTTGCATTCTTACCAGATTGGACATTCTCCACCAGTTGTTTACCTCTACTTATTCCCATCTTTCTTTCTCCTACCATATTCACACCTCTACATCTCTCACTCTCTGATTACCATTTCAGGTAAATTCCCTTCTTCTGCTCACATATTTCATCATAGTCTGTATATACATCACAGTTTCTGTATCTGATCTAAGCACAAATCACACCTTCGGTTTTCATACCCATTACCCACTCTACCTCTAAAGTCTCCTATACCTCCAAAAAAAATACCCTTATTCCTCCTCCCTGGTGGTAGCTCACTCTACAATTCATCACTTCCCCAACACCTCTATCACCACCACTGCTACCTCTTCAAAACTCTCCCTATTCCTCCTCCCAGGAAGCCACTTCTGCCTTTTATCATCTACTCTCTCACCTCTATCACCACTACTTCTTCCTTGTTGTCAACCCATACCAATTACTTGAATTACCATACTCCTTTTGTTCCCCATACATACCTCTTTTTGGACACTTAAACGCATAATGGTACTTTGAACCACACAGATTACACTCACTCACCTTACCATACCTATTCTGGCATTCAACAGCTGACCGTTAAATCATAGCCTTCTCCACCCTGGGCCCACTTTTCTGCATCCTCTGACTAGCATACCAACTACTACCTTCCCCACCTTCTGCTCCTTCACATCTATTCTCTACTTTCTTACCGAATCCCTCACAAATATTAATCAAAAGCAAATACCAAACTGCACGAAAAACCCACTCTTTCTTACCACAATACACCAACACCATTTGTCTCTGCTTTTCACTCACATCTGCCCTTCCAACAGATGTACACATTTCATATCTTCACCTAAATCCACCTTACCAACAACCTTACACTTCCTCTCTATCACCTCATACCTATTGTCATTGATTCACTGCCTTTCGCTTTATATAAAAATATTCACAACTTATCATACCACCTTGTTTTTCTTTCTCTCATCTAGCTTACTTAACACAGCTTCCACACCTTTTTTTTCTAACTTTCCATTTTATCATCCACACACACTCATAAGCTTTAGGTCCCAAACTGTACAAAATCTCACCCGCAGGTTTGTCAAATTCATCACCACAAATTTCATACCACACCTGAATTTTACTCCTCCATAACTCGTACTCTTTCCACATTTACATTATATCAATTTTGAACTGATGTCTCACATACCCTTCTTCAACCACCACTTCCTCTTTTCACCACTACCACTCCTATCCTTATTCCCACCCATCTTGTCATCACCAATTTCTATATCACCAACACAGACTACAAAAAAAACAATCCACCACCAAGCCAACCAGGAACTCGACACTGCACTAACACTCTTCTTTCCACTCCCAGAGCCGCTTCTTCGAACTAAGCTCTGCTACCTGAATTTAACCCAATGGTACCTAATGCAGTAAGAAACACACAACAAATTATTTATATATATATATATATATATATATATATATATATATATATATAGAGGAGTATATATATATTATGAGAGAGAGAGATATATAGCATATATATATATAGAGAGAGAGTATATATATATATATATATATATATATACACTTTCCACCCCAGATTTCATTCTTCTCGAACTACGCTCTGCTACCACTGAGAATTTAACCCAATGGTAGCCTAACGCAGTAAGAATAATAATAAACAATTAGTATATATATATATAACGTAAAATGGGGGATTTCAATTCTTTATTTTTTTTTTAGTATAAAAGTAGGTGAAAAAAAATAATGGCTTATAGAAATGTTTTATTTACCATTCACGAATTTATTTTATCTTTTAAACATAAAAAAAATGTTTAAAATAAAAATTTAAATTTCAAACTATTTTTAAATTTTTAAAAAAAAAAGTATAAAACTTAAATGTTGATTAGCAAGTGGGTCACCTCATGGGGACAAACAGGTCACTCATTAAATTTATCACTTATCTTACTTACTTCTTTCTTTTTCCTTCCTCCTTCTTCTTCTCCCTCCTCCCTCCCTCCTCCTGTTCCTCCTCCTCCTTCTTCTTCCTCCTTGTTCCTGGGTACCTAAGCTTTTTCGCCAGCTGAGTCCCCATCATGGGCCTCACCTGGCTTGGGCCCTAAACCCTCAAAATCGAATTTAAGTGTCCTTTGAAACATATATAAACACATCAATTGACTCAATATGCAGCTGAGCCAGAATTCCAGTCTGGCTCCAACTCAGGCTCATCCGGCTCCGGCACAAACTCATTACTCTATTTCATTTATTTTCTTCACCACCAAATTCTCAACCTTCTAAGTCCTTTTCCTGGTTTTGGGGGTTCAGACCCCCTCCCCTCCTTGGACGTGGCAGCGGGAAACCCCGGGTATACGCACCTTCAACAACCACGGTAACCAGTTTGAAGAGAATAGCTTAACTAGAAAACCGTTAAAAACCAAAAATATATGAGAACCGCAGCACCAGTGCAAAAGGACCTAAGGAATGCTCCGATCCACTCAGTAATACCAGGAATCAACTCTGCATACCTCTAAAAGGTAGGGTAGACACTCAAGTTCAACTCTCTAACTCGAAAAATAACAAAGTTGAATACTTGCACTAGATAAAGGGGGGTAAATGTCTATTACTAATT
>JABUQX010043085.1:22500-32500 GCA_015478945.1 Trachelipus rathkii
ATTATAACAATAACTTTACTGTGAAAAAGGTTTAAGGAACTGGTCCCTATTTAAGAATAAGATGTAAATACTGGTTATTAGCTGGTTCGTAATAAGAATATTAAGAAATTAATCCCACAGCTGAAATGCCGTATGACCCACAACTATGAACAAGTGTAATAACCTAGGAATTAATTTGACACCGAGCAAAGTGTGGTGTCGTGTTTGTGAATTACACTCAACATTCGCTATACTTAACTTTGATATATATATCCTGCTTCCAAATGAATACTTCGGCTATTTTCAGTAAGTTCTATATTTATTCGTCCTTGTAGAAGTTCTCATGCAGAATAATCTATTTATCTCTTTTTCAGGTATGATGAAGTGTAAAACAGATGTAACTTTCCAAGTCGATGATATAAGTGACAATTCCAAAATGACGAAGGCTTCTATATTGGTATGACCGTGTTTCAATATCAGGTAAGTTCCAAAGTAAGTTTGTAATTTAGTTTCGGTTGTAGAATTTGGTCTCAGCCCACGATCAGTTTAAGGCTGGTATCAGCCCAAAGCCAGTTTCTTAACCAAAGATCAGCTTTCGACCGGAAATTAGTTTTCAAGGCTGGTCATCAGCCCACGAACAGTTAATTGTAGATAATCCAAGAGTAGTTCAAACTGCTGGGTCTCAGCCCAAAAATAATTCCCTATTAAAATTAAATATTTTTAGTTACCGTAATTTTTATTTAGTTTTAATCAATTGCTTTTATCTAAATTAGCTTCAAACATACCCTGTTGTATTATATGAACATCCACGAGGGGAACTATCTCATCTGTTGGTTCTTCTATGTTTGATGTAATGTTAGAGACTCTTCTGGTTTGGCAGAACAAGAAGTCTGCAAAAATATTATTATGACTGTGTAAGTATTTCCCATATTCTATTAATAATTACATCTTTAAATATGAATTACTTGACATTAATTATATGAATTATTTTACATTAAATTATATTAATCAATTTATATTTCCTACAGATTTAACACACCTGCGACAATAGAGATGTAATCTAACTGAGTGATAAACAATTCCACTTCTGCACAGATTCCAAGTAAATTCGGATCTCAAAATCAGAGTCAGATATATCATAAAAAAATCTCTGTTAAAACTTTTTTAAATACAAACTAAACTTACTAATATCATGAACATGAAAACAAAATTTACTAATATTTCAACAATCTTTCTGAAACACAATAACACCGGTCAGTAACATTCTTAATTAACCCAGGTTGAAAATAATGAAATATAAAACATACAATAATGAAAATCATGATCATAAAACTATAATATACAAATATCATAAAACTCCAGCATTAGGCTCCAGGTTCCATGAAAGAAAGAACAGCTCCCTTTATATTCCTCCCTGATAAAATTGAGCCCCTCCCTTAATTTTCACCCATGAATACCCTGACTATGAAAGGGTGGTAGGATAATGCTGGAGTACAATGACTATGTTTATGAAAATTGAACCAGCTAATAAATAATAATGATGACTGCATTTGAACAACACAGTCATATAATGGTAACAATGATTTATTTAATTATATATACAAGGTAATATATACAGTTTAATATGTTTATCTTCCAATGATCCATCCATGACACATAAGAAGGTTCAGCATCTTATTTTTCTAAAATCTACACTCTTTTCTACATCTTTGTTTTTGTGAACTGTATTTGTAGTTATAACAGATTTATATTTGATATAATTGAAGGACATTTGTCTAATTTCTGTTATAGATGAAAATTCTCTTTCATATTTTTACAATTTTTCTGATGAATGCTTTTCCATGCCTACTAAAATACCTCTATGTAATGCTTTTCCATGCATACTAAAAAGAGCGGTGGCAGTATTTCCTTTTGTGTAGGCCTCTTTAAGTCTATTACAGTAACTTTTAAACCTTTCTGCTGCAGTTCTAAGTACAAAAGTACAGTACCTGGAGAAGCAAAATATAGTGATTAGTTGAGTGCATAAATGTAAATGTCATAAATAATAGTTTATACTCGGCATCAATTAACCCTAATATGAAAATGAAAATCTAAGCATCTATATTAATTTGATTTTAAACTTTTATAATCATCTATGAAGAGTCGATGAAGAAATTATTTACAACAACCTCTAAACTGAAAATCATGACTCTTATTGTGAAAGCAATACACTAAAATGATAATTCAAGTATATGATGCCAGAGTATTTTAAATTACCTAACTGAGCATTCGAGATAACATATGCATGAAAATTCATTTTTCATTAATTTTTTTAGAGCATTACGTATCTTGTAATTCATGCAATTTACTATTATTTTGCAAATTATTATTATAACTTTTTAAGTCATCAACCACTACCAAACATGTCAGCTTAAGAACTCCATTTATACATTTTAATGAAAAAATATTTTAATGATTTAATGAGTCAAGCTAGCATTAATTAGCCAAGAAAACCAACCAACATGTTTAAACATTATGTTTGTTTACATGAATTGAAAACACAAAACAAGGTTAGTAACCAAGAACCCAAGATTAATTTTTTTTTTTATTTTGTTAAGCATTGGCTTCCATGAACAGAAAACATGAATAAAATAAAAAATAAGGATAATAACCAAACCAAAATTAATTTTTACTAACAACTACAAATTAATTCTTAAAAATCTTCCATCATTCTTCTGGAGAAGGTAGAGGCGGAGTAGGCATGAGGTAATTGTAGTGTACCCCCCCTAAGCAATGTAAACAACAAACTTCTTTAAATTTATCCCCATGAATAATAGGCTGGTTTGTATTATAAAATACTTGAACAGAGGTCCGAAACAACTCAGTGAAAGCTGTTATCACTTCTGGGATTGGCATTTGACCAGGAAGAGACAATAACCGAAGCCTTTTCTGCATTTGCTTTCCTGGTATTTGATATTTATGTGGATGCTTTTTTAATTCTTCAACTATAGAACTCCGGAGTTCAGGATGACGTTCGGGGGTTCCGTATAAAAAGATAGAGAAGCATTTATACATGGAATCACCTCCGCCGGAAACTTCAATGGGAAAGTATCCCTCAGGAATAAACTCTATAGAGGAGTCTTCCGATATTGGGTCCGCAATTTCATTGACAGGTGATCGAGAAAGTGCATCCGCCACTACATTTTGATGACCTGAAATATGACGAATCTCAAAGTCATATTCGTTTAACTCTTCCATTGTTCTTGCCAATCTACCGTCGATCAAACTCATATTCTGCAAGTATATTAGGGGCATATGATCTGTATAAATAACGAATTTGATACCACGAAGGAAAGGCCGCAATGATTTTACTGCCCATCGTAAAGCTGTCAATTCTTTATCAATTACCCCGTAATTCCTCTGTGCACCATTGAAAGACATGGAAATGAAGGCAATTGGTCTACGTTCCCCAGCTTGTATTTGGGACAAACAAGCTCCAGCACCATAATCAGATGCGTCTACGTGAAGTTCCATTGGGGAGACATCCGGACTATAGTCTGGAAAACCAAGTATACAAGGGTTTACCAGTGCTTTTTTTAGTTCGTCAAAAGCAGCCTGGCATTCAGGAGACCACTGGATAGTCTACCGCCTGTCTGACATGACAAGGGCTTACTAATCTGAGAACAGTTTGGAATATGCCTCCTATAAAAATTAACCATGCCCAAGAACTGACGAAGATGTTTCACAGTAGTTGGAACCGGGAATTCTAACGCTCCTTTCACATTTTTCTGCAGAGGCAAAATCCCTTTATGAGAAATATGATGCCCAAGGAATTCAACTTCAGTACGACAGAGAAAAGTTTTGCTGGGCTTTAGCTTGTACCCGTTTTTCTCTAAGGCTGAAAGCACTTTATCCAAAATAATCAAATGATCTTCGATGGTTTTACTCTGGATGATAATATCATCCAAGTATACCATTACTTCTGACCACGGTATATCTGTTAATGCCAACATCATGCCACGTTGAAAAGTGGCCGGACCATTTTTAACACCGAATGGCATCTTCAGATATTCGTACTGTGCGAAAGGAGTAGAAAAAGCTGTTTTTTCGATACTATCTGGTTCCATAGCTACTTGATAGTACCCGCGAACTAAGTCTATTGTAGTAAAATACGTATTCCCATACATATTATAAACCATATCGATTAAATTTGGTAGTGGGAACGAATCAGTTTTAGTGACGTCATTCAACTTCCTGTAATCTATACAAAGACGTAATTTACCATCGGGTTTCCTGACTGGAACCACCGGAGCTGAATAAGGAGACTTACTGGGTCGGATGATATCCTGTTCCAGTAACTCTCGACACTGTTTTTCAATTTCTTGGGCCAATGGGCCCTGAAATCGTCGGACTGGGAGACGCACTGGACGTTGGCTTTCCACTTCTATGACGTGTGTGATGTTTGTAGCTTCGCCCACGTCATGGTCACCGAAACTCAATACTGATTGATGTTTCAATAACACGTCAACAAGACTTTGTTTCTGGGACTCATCTATGGGAATCTGAGAAAATTGAAAATCTTCCCGAATCTTTTCAGGAGTCCAAACTTCTTCACTATTGGTGGCCTCAGAAGCTATAGGATTAATGGCACCAACTGAAATAGAACTATTCTCTTCTTCTATAAGAGACATGAATTGCCCCAAAACAACGTTTTTCCTAAGATGTTGCACTTTCTCTGAAACATTCATAACAGCAATTTGATCACATGTGGACAAGTCTAATACCCCAGATACAGGGACAAGACCCTGTTCTGAATAACCCTGAAACCCAACTAAAGTCAATGGGGTAGTTTCTTCTACAACACTCTTAACCCTAACTAACCTACATGAAAAAGGAGGGATGCTAATTGAATGTACATTCACACAGTTGTAAAATGGCATTTTTAAGCTTTCATCCTTTGCTACTGTTTCCATACTATTATCTACTCTATGTAGCAACTCCCTATCCGTCAAATCAGGCAGCAGGTCATTATCTTTCAGAGCCGCAGCTCCCAAGATCATCCATTCCGCCATGACTTCCATTGGTAACACCAAAAAGATTATAGGTTTGGTTATAAAACCGCTATCAGGGAAATATAAGGGTATTTCTACATAATGTTCTACGGGGGCCACATGATCTTTAGTTAAACCACTAATGGCTCTGATTCCTATACTAGCAGATGGTTGTAAAGGAACATCTTTCAATTCTTTCTTCCCAATCAATTCTTCGTTAATTAAGCTAACCCCCGCCCCACTATCTACCATACAAATAAAAGAACCCGAACTGCGAGGACCAAAGGTAACAGGAACGATCAATGGATCGATAGGATATTGAAAATCTACCTGCTTTATTGGTACCTGACCATCTGACAATGACGGTTTATTTTCTTGGGACAACCGGAGCACTGGAGCTTCGCTTACCTCAGAGATAATTTTTATGTCAGGGGTAGTTATTCCCTGATCAGCGTTAACTTCCACGGTTTTTGACTTGTCTGCATTTGAGTCTACCACACATGTTACCTCCACAGGTTGACTCAATACCGTGGAGACTGGGAGTTTAACAACGGTGTATGAGAATCTGGGTCAATTCCGGTGCAATAACCCTCATAATGGGATTTCTGACAACCCTCACACGGATTGAGAAACGGTCTAGGATTCCGTGATCGATCACTTCCTTGAGAGAATGTGATTGGTTGTTCTCCTGTGGTATATTTTGGTATGAAATTTTCTTAACAACACCACTGGTAATAACTTTAGATGACCGCGGAGATGGACTCTTTTGCTTTTGAGAAGGCCCCTGTGTTTTCGGAGGGGTCTTATTTGGACATCTCATCCCTGGATGAGGGCCTCGACAAAACGGGCAATTTACCCTACCAGTATTCTGATTTTTCTGAGAATACGACGGAACAGAATTATATGAACTACATTCTGCCCGTATGTGTCCCTTCTTTTTACAATAGCTACAAATACCTAAGTATTTGTAGCATTCTCTCATTCTATGACCCCGTTTTTCACAGTACTCGCAGATTAATTTCTTTTTATCCTCACCAGTAGGACTTGAATTCGTGTTTGAATTATTAGTTGCACGACCATGATGTTGGTCATACTTAGGTGGAGGACTGCGGCGAGTATCTCTGTAGTATTTACTACCTGAAGGTTTGTTAACTGGGCTACGATTATTGGCCTTAGAACGATTTTGATATGATTTACTTACACGCTCGGTTTCCCGATCGTGTAGGCTTTCTGTCCAATTAGGATACACTGTCTCTATTTGAATAACAGAGTCAATGGTCTCATTTAGATCATCCTTTTTGTTAAGCTGAGAATGATTTTTATCTACAAACTCTGATTGAGATTGTGAGAATGAATGAGGAACCGTGCTATTATTTTCTTCCAAAGAGTCTGCGAAATTGACCAAGTCATCCCATGGTACTCTATACTTTCTATTTAGCTCCTGCATCTTAAGAAATTGACGTACAATTTGTTCGATATGAGGAGGCAGACTACATAAAAATGCAGTGCGTAAAGATTCATGCGCACGCATATCTAGACCTTTATAGGCTCTTCGAGCTAAGCGCTCTAATCGAAGTGCGAACATTTTTATGGATTCGCCACGACTTCGTCTTGCAGAATGATACTTCTGAAGTTGGTCCTCTTTCTTACGTATTTCCTCATCTTGAAACCATTTGATTAGTGCATCTCTGACTGAGAAGTAATTTCTATCATCCTTAACCAATAATTTATATAACTGAAGGAATCGACCCTCCAGTTGACGACCTAAGAGTCTCAACCATTGATGAGGCGAATTCGGGTAATGTAGACTGCAATAAGCCTCAAAATCACCCAAATACATTATAAGGTCTTGATCGGCCTCATATTTATATTTGCCGGGGTCTACAACTTTCAAGCGTTGACTATTCTTGAGAAGTTGAGACAGCAAATAGATGGCTTCTGTTAGCATATCCAAATGATTCTTAATTTGCTGACCTGTATACAAAGGAACTTCAGGTCCACTAGATCTTGAATAGGTCTGATTTGGTAAAGCCTTATTAGGAAGCATCGGTTGAGGCAGAGGCTGAGGCTGTAATAATGGCCTATTTTGATACTGAGGTAGACCACCATAAGCATAACCCAGGTTAGGTTGAGTTAAGTTATGTGGTTCAAGGTTAGGATTTCTGGTATAAGCACCATTATTTAAAGGTCCGGAGGGAACATGCCCTCCAAATGAAGGATTACTATAACTACAATACTGAACCTTAGATTGTCCTACAGAAGGATTATGAAGAAACTGATTGTCTCTTATATCTTCTGGTCTAATAAGATTAGGATAACCCTGCGAACCTAATGGTGGTTCATTTCTCACACCCATTTGGTTAGTATTTCTACCTACGAATTCATGCTGCAACGTGGGAATTTTACTATAATTATCATCTAGCTGAATCAAAGGAATATCGAAAGCTAGAGGATGTTGTTCACCACTAACGTGTGACTGCATCCCAGTTGGTTCTAAATTAACTGGGATGTTAGCTCTTTGATCTTGGTGAACTAACATTTCTTCCACTAACTGTGTGTCTCTTTTAACTCTGGACAACATATCTTTTAACATTGGAGCTGGCAATAGCCGATCTGAAGGCATTTCCAATATTTCTTTGAGATCATCAGCGCCACCTTCTGCGCCTATGCATGTTTCAGATTGAAGGGATTGATGTAATCCCTGTACATCCACATTTTGAGCTGAGGTACCGGAATGATTTTCCGTACCCATTTCTTTCAGTGGATCTTGATCCAATTCCAAATCCAATAAACTTGGTGTTTCTTTGGTAAGATTATGTTCCATTTTAATAAATCAAGAAAACCAAATAAGAAATACTGTTACTTCTCCTATGAACGGAGAAAACCAATTAATAATAAGAACGAAGGTGCGGAAAAAAGTGATGGCGTAGTGAACAGAATCACCCGCAAGCGCGGCCACCCGAACTAAAGACACTCAGGTCCCTGTTCGGGCGCCAATTAAAATAAATGTGTTCTATGTAAGGGGAAGTAACGTCCACGGAATTGCGTTATTCCCCTCAATATATATTTCTGAAGAAAAATGAATATTATGAAAAAATTAATGAATGAATAAATAAACAATAATATTTACGACTACCTTCAATGAGTTAAATCTTGTCTTCTAATGAATGATGAACAAACTTGTACTAGAGGAGGACGTCGGACAATCAGCCAAGTATCAGGCTTTCATGGAAACGAAAGGTATTTGTGCAGGACCTGAGGATTAGAGCGAGCAGCCACGTAACCTCAGGGTGAAGAATTCATCAATGACGCCAGATTGTATAAGATCTATTTTATCCTCTTTTTTAATATACTCAATTTTTTCTATGGTAGTGTATGCAGATCTCAATAATTAATAATTTAATAAACCAAATAAATAGTAAAAATAATAATAATAAAAGAAAATAAACTCCGGGATAAGGAAAAGATTATTATAACAATAACTTTACTGTGAAAAAGGTTTAAGGACAGAGGATAGGGGTCATGAAGTGGTCCCTATTTAAGAATAAGATGTAAATACTGGGTATTAGCTGGTTCGCAATAAAAAATAAGAAATCAATCCCACAGCTGAAATGCCGTATGACCCACAACTATGAACAAGTGTAATAAGCCAGGAATTAATTTGACACCGAGCAAAGTGTGGTGTCGTGTTTGTGAATTACACTCAACAATCGCTATACTTATCTTTGATATATATATATCCTGCTTCCAAATGAATACTTCGGCTATTTTTAGTAAGTTCTATATTTATTCGTCTTTGTAGAAATTCTCATGCAGAACAATCTCTTTATCTCTTTTTCTTTTTCCAGGTTAGATGAAATATAAACAGATGTAACTTTCCAAGTTGACGATTCAATTGACAATCCAAAATTGACAGAATTTGCTATATTGGTATGATTTTCATATGACTGTGTTTCAATATAAGGTGAGTTTCATAGTAAGTTTGCAATCCAGTTTCAGTTTTAGAGTTGGGTTTCATCCAAAATTTAGCTCGTAGACCGAAGAATAGTTTTCACCCCAAAGACAGTTAAAGGCTGGTATCAGCCCAAAATCAGTTCAATCCCGAGAATAATTCAAGGCTGGTTATCAGCCCCAGAAACAGTTCAAGGCTGTTCCTCAGCCCAAAAACAGTTCCAATCCAACGTTAATTTGTAAGTCCAAAAACAGTTCCAACCGAAGGTCAGTTCAAAAATAGTTTTTCGCTGTTGGGTTTCAGCCCAACGTCAGTTCCCTATTAACAATAAAGATTTTAAGTTACAATAATTTTTATCTAGTTTTAATCAATCTTTTATTTACATTAGGTTTTAAACATACCCTGTTGTATTAATATGGACATCTACGAGGGGAACTATCTCATCTGTTGGATCTTCAGTGTTTGATCTGCTTATTGGAGAATTCTGAACTTCTGCAAGATATATGATGAGTGTATAAGTATTTTCCTATATCCTTTCTATACCGTTTAATATCTTAACATTATTTAAATGAATTATTTTACATTAGTTATATAATTTATTTACAGTCGATTAAATTAATCAATTTATATTTATTACAGATTTTAAACACACCTGCGACAATAGCGATGTAATCTACTTGAATGAACAATAAACAACGTCTACACAGATTCCACTTCCAAGATTGATAAGTTTTACGGCAGTTGGAGATAAAATCTCTCTAAAACTTTTTGTATTATAATCTAAATCTACTAAGTTAATTAACTAAATTTATGAAAATATATGGAACTTTATAAATAATTCAACAGTTCTTCTGCAACATAATAACACAAGTTAGTATCATTCTTATTTTTTAAAGGTTTGATATAACTAAACAATGAAATGACAAATAATAATGAAAATCATGATCATAAAAACTATAATATACAAATATCATAAAACTCCAGCATTAGGCTCCAGGTTCCATGAAATGAGAGAACAGCTCCCTTTATATATATATAT
>JABUQX010043085.1:37500-47500 GCA_015478945.1 Trachelipus rathkii
CCAAACATGATCAAATTGGTGCTCCTTGGCTTCCCTGTAGTGGGACAAAAAATCATTTTGCATTTACTCAATGTCTAGGGGGCCCAACTTTAGTTTTTTTTAAAAAAGGGTTTTGACATCGTTTTTTACTATTTTTAAGTTATGAATTTTATATGCTTTGTTCTTCAAAAATTTTTTTTTAATACTAATTGAGAGCTATTTCTGTCTCATTTCAGATCCAGACTATTCGACGTTTGAGATAAGTCCTGTGGGTGAAGTGTTTATTACTATTATTGCAAGACGTATCATGGCATGTGCAACAAGGCATAAAGACAGGCATGCAATATTCGGTTATCCACAACCACTTGTCGAAAATCAGCTACCACTGGTTGAGGATGTTTTTAGAGCCTACAAGTTCCATCAAGTAGTCAACAAAGATGCCAGTGTTACTCATCTAGCAAAGTTAGTGGCAACAGAAGTTAAAGGCATATACAATAAAGCAGGCATTCCAACAATAGAATTTGAAAGTGTTATAGTGAAAGTGAAGAGACTAATAGTGAATGTCAATGATTTGATAAAATATTCAAGAAATAAACAATCTTCTCTAACATATCAAGATAAAATAAAATCATTTTCTCGTCTCTTCGACATTAGCGCGTGCAAGTGTGTTCATAATGGTATAATTGAACGTAATCAATGTCAATGTCCCAATGAAAAGAAAATCCCTGTATTGAAATGGCAATTTTGGCTTGATCAAAACACTTCAAGACGCATGATAATAGGAAAGGTGGACAAGGAAAGAACAGAGAAAAACATGAAACTTCAGGAAAGGAAAAGGAAACGGTTGACATTTGAAAGTAAGATGAGACACAAAGATACGCAAAAAATGTGTAAGTTCAGTTGAATTATCAGGCAGTGAGAGTGATGTGCTAGAAGAATCATTTTCCTTAGAATCAGAAGAAATGGAAGAATGTCACCCTCAAAATAGAAACCAGTATCCTGAGTTGTGTAAAGCATTAGAGAGGACAAATGTGAGCAATAGAGATGCATGTCTCATAGTTAATGCTGCCCTCAAGGACCTCGGACTTCTGTCACCAAAAAACGTTGTTGATCCAAGTAAGTTACAACGCCAAAGAAAATACTGGAGAGACAAACAGTCAGAGGAGCATTTGCTGCAACACAGAGGTATGGTCTGCATTGGTTTCGATGGAAAAATAGATGAAACACTTGTCGATACTGGAGGTGTGCGTAGAAAAGTTAGAGAAGAACATTACGTGCTAGTGTCATTTCCAGATGCATGTTACATCGATCACGTTGGTCCTAACTCAGGAAGATCTCGAGATGTATTTAATGAAATTCTGGGTATTATTGAACGAACAAGATCTACAGAGACTTTAAAAGCAGTGATTTGCGATGGAACTCCTGTGAATACGATTAACAAGAATGGAATGATCACACTGTTGGAGTTACATCTTAAAAGACCACTTCAATGGCTCATATGCTTGTTGCATTTTAATGAACTGCCACTCAGGAAGTTATTTAGTGTTGTTGATGGGAAGACAACTGGCCCATCGTCACATGAAGGACCTATAACCAAACTGCTCTCATTTGATCCTCAGACCAAACCATCATTAATTTTCAACCAATTCCAGGCTCTGTAGTTGATGTTCCTGAAACAGTTACGAAAGATCTAAGTTCTGACCAGCTGTATTTACTAAAAATCTGTTTATTAATTCAGCAAGGGGTACAAAATGCAGATCATAATAATATGCGGTATTTGAAAACTGCACAGCCGGGTGCCTTAAGCCATGCAAGGTGGCTAACTAAAGCTAACAGACTGTTTCGATTGTACGTTTCAACAGAATCCGCATCTGATGATCTGAGGCGTTTGGTACGATTCGTACTAAACTTCTATGCCCCCATATGGTTCTATATCCGCTCCCATCCCTTCTGTCAAGATGGTGCAAAGAATTTTCACTTTATGGTATCACAGTTTCAAAAACTTTCTCCTGAGGATCAGAACATCATTTCTCCAGTGCTCCTAAACAACTCCTATTTTTGTCATCTAGAAAACTTGTTGCTAGCTGGTGTTGCAGATGAACGGGAAACAATAATAAGATTTTCATGTCAACAAATTCTTCAAGCAAGAAGAAAATTTCCTCCACCAATGTGCAAGTTCGCTGCTTTGATAAAAGGCAGCTAAACGTCAATCTCAACGCCACTTCCTACATGGAACTGATAGACTGGGGGAGTACTCCTATCACCCCCACCTCTTCTTGATGATTTTAGTGATGATATTTTGGTTAGTAATCAACAAATTCTCCTACCAAAGTATCCGTGTCATTCGGTCGATGTTGAAAGAAATGTCAAAGATGTTTCCGCTGTTTCTAGTAGGGTCGTTGGTCATACTTCTCGACATGGTGCAATACTACAAACAAACATTCTCGAATCGAAATACCTTCAGTACAGACAAAATCTGATTTTCTATGAGATTTTGTACTATGCAGGTTGTTTAGCATGTAAGAATGTAAGGATATTTAAGCTATACTGTATATCTGGCTATATATATATTTTGTTTTTAAATAAAAAGATTCAAGGTAAAGTTGGGGTATGAAAACAAATCTTGAAGAACTTACTTTTAACACATTTCAGTTTGTATCTGAAGTGAGCACCAAAATAAAGTTGTTTCAAATCTGCACAACAACTTTTGTATGTTTTCAACCCAGCTTAGTATATATATATATATATATATATATATATATATATATATATATATATATTATATACATATATATATATATATATATATATATATATATATAAATATATATATATTATATATATATATATATATATATATTATATTATACATATATATATAATATATATATATATATTATATATATATATTATAATATATATATATATATATATATATATATATATTATACTATCAATTTCATATATATATATATTTTATATACTATATATATATATATCATATATATATATATATTATATATATTTATTATATATATTATTATATAATATATATTATATATATAGTATATATTATATATATATATATTATATATAATATATAATATATATTATATATATATATATATAATTATATATATATATATACATATATATATATATATATATATATATATATATTATATATATATATATATATATATATATATATATATATTATATATAGTATATATATATATATATATATATATTATATATATATATGTGTCACGAGTAGATGAACTCTCGTGTCATCAATTTACATAAACCTCATAATTATACAAGAAGAAATTTTGTTGGTAAGAAATGGTTTTAGAACTTAAACATTACAGGATCACTTTTTATTAAATATGAAGCAGTCCACGATCTGATGAAGATTTGATGATACAAACTTGAGAGGGGAAGGAATGTTGGAAAGGAAGAACGCAACTAGAAAGATAATCTAAGCTACAGAAATTAAAAGAATTGACATTGAAGAAAAATTAGATCGTCAACAGATCTCAGAAGGATTGATCGCTCATACTCAGGATGCAGGATAAAAAGAAAAAGCAAGTCTCGTAAGATTACCGTAAGAGAAGTGACTTATAAGTTATTGTTTTGTTAATTGCATATGGGGCATTATTATTATTGAATGAATTTATTTTTATAGGGAGCGACCCGACCCGACCCGAACCCGACGCGATCCTGGCGGGATCGCGCCGACCGAGATCCGGGAACGAAACTTAATCTTGGAATGATTAACCTCTGGATCGACTAAACCTGGAACCGATTGAACTTAATAATCAAGCTTAGTGCTTGGGTGCCTAAATCGTGCAAGAATCGATTAAGGATTTATCAATAAAGGACACAGGATAAGAAATTAAGCAGTTAAAGGGTCTAGCGATTAAACAGAAGTTCATAAATGAGTGTCTCTCCTCACTTGTGCATAAAAGTCGAAATAGTATTTAAATTCTGCTTGATTAAGGATCAAGTAGCAGATGACTCAGGTACAAATTAAGGTTTCGAAAGTGGTTTACCAAGGATAATTTGTAAGTACTTATTTACACTTTGTATATCACAGTTTGGCATTATTTCCGAAATTGCCTTCAAAGTTCAATTGTGGCTCAAGAGTAGTGATAGTGTAAAGAAGAAGTAAGTTGATATACTTTATACAAGAAATTGTTTATTATCCCAATTTGACTCTTAAATTTGTGCCTTTCAAAGTAAAAGGTAAACAGTGTTTATTTAACGATTGTGAAAACTAACGGTTTAAGTAAAGTATTTATTTAATTGAAGAATGAACAATTTAAGTGCATCAGGTTTAATGTTCGCTTTTTTCTTTCATTAGACTATTTATCTTCGAAAGGATCGAAAAACAGTTACTAGTGGCATTTTGGAACTAGACGATCACGTGACGGAGATTGTGAAGAAACAACAGATGTGTGACCAATTTTAATAATTTATTGTTTAGTAATTATTTAATAAGGTAGCTAGGGCATTATTAATCAAGTAGCTGTTAGGGTTTACAAAATATTTAGGATTTATGAATAAGTATTATTAAAGCAAGGATTTGAAAGGGTTGAAACTTTATTTATTATATTGTAAATTATACTTTAAAAAATTTGTTTACTTTGTTTTTCTCCTGGCTTTTCTTAATTGTTTTTGATGAATTTGTTTGAATTTCTAAACAGCAGGTCATAAGTTGAAGGTCTCAGTATAATAAAAAGCAGGCATACCAACTCAAATATTAAGCAGGAAAATATTATTATATATATGCTAAAGTTCTCTCTCTCTCTCTCTCTCTCTCTCTCATTAACTCTCTCTCTCCCCCAGAACCCGTTTTCGTTATATTGGTGGCTCGTAGCAGTCCTTACAAGCCATCTTCGAACGGGGCAGTGGAGCGTACAAACCGTACATTTGCAGAGTTCCTGAAGAACATAGCGACAAAGGACCAGGAGTGGGATGACTGTTTACCCAGGGTAGTTATAATATATAACAACACAAAACATTCAGAACTTGGAATAACACCAGCCGAGAAACTTAACTCAAACACATAAGGAGGGAAAGGTATTGCCGATCTCTATGGAGGAGCAAAGCAAATGGAAGGAAGGACACCCAAACTTGCTCCCCTATGCAGTAGGAGTTAAGGTCAAAAGGAAGATTATTTCGGCGGATCGGTCTTTAGAGAAAAAACTAGGTGAAAGATACGAAGGGCCATTCACGGTTGTCAAAGTCATTGCTGGAGGAATGACATATGATGTTGAAGGTCAAGGTAGAACTATGAGAGTTCATTACGCACACTTGAAAGTATGGGCAGACCCTCCAGATTACCTCATGCAGTATTTCGAAAACGAAAAAAGTGAAGTTCATCCACACAATGAATATAGGGCTGAAATAACAACAGAGGATGAAATAGAGGAAGCACCAGCAGGTATCATGTATAGTACGCTCCCAAATAGAGTCAAAAGGAAAAGAAAGGGTAGGACAGAAATTAAGGAAACATGGGACCTTCTACAATTGGCCATAGGGAAACCAAGCCATAAAAGAGATACAGGAATTCAAACGGAGTATTTAGGAGAGGATAAGGAAACACAAACAGAGGCAGATCCTATGCCATCTCCTATAGACACTAGTGATCTCTTGGATTGGGTGGATTCAGCACCAGAGGATACAGATGAGGAATTTGATTTACAAAGGTTTGAAAGAGAGTTAAGATTCCCTAATGACAGTTACACCATAGGCATAACCGTTAAAGATACCATTTCAGATGCCACTGATGAAGAAGAAGAGGAGGTTCCAGGAAGTGTAACTTTGGTACATGATGAAGATATACAGGTAGATAATCATGTTAAAAGTATTTTAAATATTCCTTTCTATATTTCTAGGTCCATTCATGAGGAATTGAGAGAAGTTGGTGAGGATCCTGAACACATGATGTTGACTGACGAATCAGAAGGACAGGGAGGAACCCAACAAGGATCGGAGATTGGACATCGGCCAATGACACGGTCAAAAGGGTCGGCTCCAGATCTTCCGAATGTGCAGAAAGGGGTATTGGAGTACGAAAGGAGGGCTGAGGAGAGAAGGGCATCTAGTGGAAACTAGGTGAGTTTGCTACTCTTGTTTATATTATTATTGAATTTTTTTTTGTTCATTATTGTTTGTTTTATGGGATGTTTTCCCTTCTTTAAAGATTGGGTTTCCAATCTTGAAGGGGTGAGTAGTGTCACGGTCCAGATTGACTGTGTCATCAATTTAATTAAACCTCCTAATTTAATTACGAGCAGAAAAGCCTATGTTTTGGGGTGTGAAAAGGAAACTGCACATTCGATTCGTTAAAACGTTCAGTGAGCAAGTCGCATTGAATACCAGGCTTAAATAGTAGGTTTCTCGGGTTCATATGATCCATTCGCATTATCTTTGATACCTATTTTAAAAACTATCGTACCAATTTGTGGTTTACCAGCTTTGTGATTAAGAAGCAATATTTTTTCAACCCAAAACTTGGTATGTATAATATTATAAAATGATATTACGATAGGGTTTAAAATTTTTTAAAAGTAAGATAAGATTTAATGGCGTGCTGTTTTGGTTAAACGACAATAACGTTCAAGTTTAATTAGGATATAGCAGTGTTAAGCGTAAATTATTGGAAATTGGAATTCGTATAAACTAGAGGATTATTACTGGAATTATGAGAAATTGGGAAAAAACTTTGTTAACAATTATGTATAATAGGTATCTTTTTGGATAAAATGCAATGAAATTATATTAGAAATGGCATGTATTAATATGGATAAAGTTAAGAATGAAAATAATCTGCAGTAATTTACAGGTAATCAATTCGGCAAGTTTTAGCTGGAAATGTTTAAGGAGGAATTTATATATATATATAATTTATATATATATATATATATATATATATATATATATATATAGTATATATATATATAATATATCATATGATATATATATATATATATATATATATATATATATATATATATATGTTGTCATGGGTAACGTATGTATATATGTGTGCGTGGTGTGTGTGGGTATTGATACGTGCATGGTTAAAAACACATACAAAGGTATAGTAAGGACCTTTTAAGATATGAGAGGCCCACATTTGAGGAAAGGGGAACGCATATGAATTTAGGTTCAATTGTGAACGATAGGATAAGTTAAAATCAGATTGTAGTTATTTATTATTATTATTATTATTATTATTATTATTATTATTATTATTATTATTATTATTATTATTATTATTATTATTATTATTATTATTATTATTATTATTATTTAATTATTATTAATTATTATTATTATTATTATTCTTTAATTATTATTATTATTATTTTTTAATGATTATTATTAAAGGTTATTCGATGGTATGAATAATTATCGCGTCATTTATTTTATTTATTACCAATAGTGGAGACAATGATTAATATTTTGGGTCATTTTATGATGGCAGGGAGGCGAGCTAGGACCCAGCTAAGATTGATTTGTTGATCGGACCCCCAGAGACGAAGTCAAGCTGAAAAGGTAGAAATCAAAGGATATCAGCCAATATTGAGGCCAAGGCTTCAATTAAAATTGCCGACTAAGTGTTACGACCTGAAGTTATAGGCCAAGGTGACCCTAATTTAGTCACTAAGACTCAAATCGAATTACGGAATATTCCCAAAACCGGAAGTTCACACAGGTTATGTGTCAGTTTGGATCAGGCTGATTCATATACTCAGGACTTATCGAAGGATTTAACCTATTGACCATTATAGGAAGGTCAAGGTTAGAGGACAAAACCAACGTAGTATAAAAGGAGTAAAAGGCATCTTCCAAAGGATTACCGTCTGAATAACGACGTTTAAAGGAAGTATTACTCCAGTACTTTTGTAAATAAATTGAACTTATAAATAGTAAACATAATCCGGATTTATATTGCATTGTATATTTGATTACGAAATAATATTGATATATGATATTTAGCTTAGGTAGTAATAGGGTATTTATAAATTAGAGTTAACAGCCATAGGTAGTTAGGATTGTTATTAAAATACTTATTTATTCATATTATTTATTATATATAAAGAAAAGCCAACATTCGTGTCTCTCAATCCTTTTGTCTCTTATTTCACTATAACAGGAAAGGTCCCTGTAAAGGAACGGAACCTTGCCTCCCTTAGAAAAGGGAGACTTAATAAACACAAAGAAAAATCATTTCATTTCAAGATATATATATATATATATATATATATATATAGTATATATATTATATTATATATATATATTATATAATATATATATATATAATATATATATTATATATATAAATGTATAATATATATATATATATATATATATTATATATAATATATTATATATATATATATATATTTATATATATATATATATATATATATATATATATATATATATATATATATATATATATATATATATATATATATGGGAGGTGGAGGGGGAATGGATGAGATTTAGAGAGGCAGTATGTGAAGAGGCTAGAAGGGTATGTGGAGTAAAAAGGGTGGGTGCAAGTAGAAGGAAAGGGAGTGAATGGTGGAATGAGGAGGTGAAGGAGGTGGTGAAAAGGAAAAAGGAGGCTTATGTGAAATGGTTGGGAAGTAGGAGAGAGGAAAGCTGGGAGGAATATAGAAGGGTTAGAGTGGAAGCAAAGAGGGCGGTGGAGAGGCGAAGAAGATATGAGCAAAAGACGAATGGTGTAGAAAAGTGACGGAAGATTTTGAATCGGGGAGTAAGATGTTTTGGAAAGGAAGTAAATAAAAAAGGAAGAAGAAGGCAGGGGTTGGGGGGAGGATTAAGGGAGGGGATGGGGAGTGGATAGGAGGAGAGGGTAGGGGTGAGGAAGAGGTGGGGGGGTTTTTTGGGGGATTTATTGGAAGGAGGGGGGGGGGGGGGGGGGGGAAGGTTTGGAAGGGGGGGGGGTGGGGGAATGAGGGGGGGGGGGAGGGGGAGGATGAAATACAAATGGAGGAAATTATTAGGGCCGTGAATAAAGGAAAAAAAGGGAAGTCCGCAGGTGTTGGATGGTGGCTTGAGATGGAAAATGTTGCAGAAGGGAATGGTAATAGGGGTGGAGGATGGGCGTATAAGGTTATTAAATATATGTTGGGGAGTGGAGAGGTACCACAAAGGATTGGGAGGATGGTTGTTTGGTCCCCCTGTATTAAGGGGAAAGGGGATAGGATAGAATGTGGGAATTATAGAGGTATATGTTTTTTAAGTGTGGTAGGGAAAGTGTATGGGAAGAATACTGATTGAAGAGAGTGAGCAGGTTTAACACGGAGGGGAGAATGGGGGGAAGAACAAGGAGGATTTAGAGAGGGAAGAGGGTGTGTGGATCAGGTGTTTACACTAAAGATGCTTGTGGAGAAAAGTATAGAGAGGAAAGGGAAAGTGTATGGGTGCTTTTAGATTTAGAGAAAGCATATGATAGAGTGAAGAGGGGGGAATTGTGGAAGGTGTTGGAGGAAAATGGAGTGGGGGGTAATTTAGGTAAAGGTATTAAGGGCCTTTTATGGAATATAGAATGTGTGTGAGAGTGTTTAGGAGGGGAGAGTGAGATCTTTAGCGTGTCGATAGCTTCCAAAAAGGTGTATGTAATGGTCGCCGTGGCTTACTTTATTTATTTATGTGAGAGTGTTTGAGAGGTAATTGGTGAGGAGGGTGGGGGGGGTGGAATTGATGAATGGGAATGATGAGAAGAGGGAAGTGAACATGATGGTTGTTTTTGCGGACGATACAGGCCCTGGTGGCGAAGAGCTGGGAAGGGCTGGAGGTATTTGGTGAGGGGTTTAGAGAATAGTGTGGCAAAAGGGGCTTAAAATAATTCCAGGTAAGAGTAAATTGTTAGTGTTTGAGGAGGAGGAAAGAGAGGAGGGGAGGGTTAGAGGTTAGAGTAGGGGGTGTAGTATTGGAAGAGGTAAAGGATTTTTAGATATTTAGGGATGGACTT
>JABUQX010043086.1:5000-7500 GCA_015478945.1 Trachelipus rathkii
TGAACAGGATTAATGTGTCTAAATCAATTATTGCTAGTTATTTTATTATTAACTTGCTCAACAATATGACTTCTTGCCCACACTGCAATTTACTACTATTTGCCTGATGAGGAAGAATTTTTTATCAAACAATTACCGTCCTAAGGTCATTCCCTTTAGTCGGTCTTGATCGATCACATTGAAATAACTTGCCAGATCTGACAGATTCCTTGGCAGATTAGTTCTCAGTGTTCATTGGTATCCTACTGCTAATATTTATAAAATTAACAGTATTCTTTAGGAAGGAAATCAATTACAAGGTTTCTTGCTGACTGTGACTTGGACTTCTGTTGCTATGGACTTGATTGTAATAGAAACATATATGTTAATGGAATCTTTAATATTGGACATTGAAGTCATGATTAATAACTGTTTTCCCACTGTCATTAGTATATTGGTGGTTTGTCGTCAAAGAGCTCATGGATCAATGCTGATCTTCTTCAATGAATTCGAATAAAACATAAAATGTTTAGACTTTATAAATTAAATGTAATACCTTTTTCCAGGTTTAAGATATGCCGTAACATTTTAAATAATGTTTAAAACTAGCCATATGAATGTATTATAGTAATAAAATTGAGATTGAAGAGAGGAATCCTCAAAAATGTGGCAAACTATTAATAGTCTTTGCATTGGAAGACTGTGATAGGTCCTTGGTTTTAATGAGAATACCAGAGGTGATGTTTACCCTAACAATTATTTTATTTTTTCAATAATTATTTTATTGATCTTCCGATGTTGTTCATGTCCATACTGACTTGGTTTCTAATGGAGACCTATTTAAAAATATACTTATGTCCTTTAACTTTTTCTTATATCCAAGGAGAAAATCCGAAAAGTTGTATTGAATTTGAAATGTGACATCTTTCATAGGTCTCCTACTCCTGTTAAACTAGCTCGATTTGGAGCTAATATTTAATACTTGCATTAGGGAGTCCATCTTCCATGATGTTTTGAAAATAACTTGGGTGATTCTTATATTCAAATCTGGCGAAATAAAGGATAAAAAGATCTTTAGACCAATTTCAATTCTCTCGAACTTTCTAAGATATCAGAGGATTATCTATAACGTCTCCGAGCATATTTGATATTGCTTATTAAGTGAGCCCCAATTTGGTTTTAGACCCAACAGATCTATACAGGATGCTGTATGAAACTTATTATATCTACATCATAAAACTTTCCAGAACTTTTATTTTTTTACTTTTCAGCATTTCTTGATTACACCAAAGCATTTAACACTGTTACTCATGAAAGTCTTCTAAAAAAATTGGAAGTGTATGGTATAAGAGCTCATTCATTTAAGCTTATTACATCTTATTTTGTTAACAGGAGACTACGTTGATTTCGTTGGCAACTAATCACGTCCTCTACCTTGCTTTTTTATGCAGATGATTTGGTTGTTTGCCCTACTGCACGCCTGACCTTTGCAATACCCTTAGTCAATGCAGTGGAGGACTGAGAATGCTATTAATCTAATGCATTCTGCTTATTACAGCCACCAACCACCACTCCAGCCTTTTGATCTTAAAATGGGTGTATGACCATAGAAAAGTAGTCAGAAAATTTAACTATTCTTGTTCTAATATTGCAGGATAATTTGGACTTTGACGGGTATATCTACTTTGTTGCCCCTAAATTGGCCGGAGCTGGAGGTCTTATTTACACTTTAAATGAAGTTCTACTTTTAAAGACCTTCGAATGTTGTATTTTTTTATTTTCATATCTCATATTCAATTTGACATAAACTTGCTTGGAGAAGCCGGCCTCAAATACCTAAATTGTCTCAGAATTCTTCAAGTTACATTTCAAACCTGGTGCAGCGATTTGTGATCTCATGGCTGGTAATCGTGGGGATGTGGCATGCAGGTGGTTCAAAATTTTGAAAAAAGTATCAAAACAGATATTTATGCTAAGATTTGGTGAATTTCTGTTTGACGTCCAAATCATTAATAAACACTTTTTATTATGTACTTAGAAAGTGATCTTCGATGGCCTACATGAAATTTCCAACACAACACCTGCTTAGCCCGGCAGAGTGTCAAACACGCCGGCCCAACAAACTTTTTGAATGGGCCCAGCCCATTGACAAATTTAAAAATTTTAAATAATTTATTTGCCAATAACATTATTAATCAATATTTATCTATATATTATATATACTATATATATAATAATATAAATATATATATATAATATAATATATTATATATATATATATATATATATATATAATATATATATATTATATCATATATATATTATATATATATATATATATAGATATAATACTATATCTCGGCCCACGAGGACTCTTTTGTAGTCAGTGTGGCACTCCACGGTAAATGAGTTTGACACCCTTGGCTTAAGGCTTCCTTTCTCCAGAGTGATAGTGAACAAATCTTATTTTATACCAAATCTTGTTAAGTTTTTTGAGTAAGGTAAATCTTGACATAAAAAG
>JABUQX010043086.1:12500-22852 GCA_015478945.1 Trachelipus rathkii
TATTAAGGCGGTTTTCACACTTTTTTGTGTGAAAAATTTATTTTTACACTTTCCATTTTATTTTTCGTTGGCTTCTTCCTGGCTCTGGGGAACGAGTAGGTATCGATAATATCTTTTTCTGCAATAAAATCGATATTGTAACCATCGATTACTGTTTCCTATTTTTTTTCTATAATAAAATCGATATTGTAACCATCGATTACTGTTTACATTAGCAATTGAATCGATATTTTCAAGTTGAAGATAATGCGATTAATGATCGATATATTCTTTGTTTACATTTTGATGAGTGAGGAGCTATTGTAGTTTTTTCGATAATTATTAGTTTTGATAATGTAATTATTAAAATAATACTAAGAATATCTTTAAAATATAATAATTTACAATAAATTAAATTTTTTTGTAAAATAATTTATAGTTGTTTACTTACATCAATTCGTGTAAAAGCCTAAGATTGCATATTCTTGAAGTTATCATATGTGCATTATTTCCTATAGCCTATATTCATTTCCTTACATTTTACTTTTCTGTTTTATTAATTTTAACATTTAAATTCAAAGTTATAAACAAAAAATATTTGTTAAGTGGTGCCGATGTTAAGGCTATACCATGCCAATGTATAAATAAAATAGTCAAAACGAGAGAGAGAGAGAGAGTCTGGGATAGGTATTAATAGTTGTTAGATACTTTGAAATAGACTGCCTCATCGGGGCGTCTTGTGGGAACTTTATCTGGTTTTGGCCAGAGGGTAGGGTAGGTACATTCTTCTTGTGGATACTGTGTTTGGACCTGGTTCGCTTTTTTGCTTGCCATGAAACCTGAAGTCAGAGAGGACCAGTGGTTAAGGCGGACCTGAATGGTCCCATCTAACCCTTAAACCCAACAAGTAATACAATAAAGAGAGAGAGAGAGATCCTGCTATCACTTATATATATATTAATATATATATATATAATATAAATATATATATATATATAAATATTATATAATTATATATATATATATATAATATATATCTATTATATATATATATATGCGACAAAGTTACTTAACGCCCACACGTGAACGGGAGCTCAGATCAAAAAAAAACATTCACAGAATAGCATCTATGGATACATAAATAGATGTTCTAGAGTCGAAATGAATTTTTTTTTTTTTTTTTTTTTTTTTTTTTACCTGTCTAGGGGCGAAATTAAGGTAAGTTAGGTAGGTCAGGTCCAGGTCGGTAGGAAAAAAAAATTTCAACATTTCACCCTAAACACATCTATTTCCGTCATACTAGAGCGCTACCTGAAATTTTTTGTTTTGATCTGAGCTCCCGTTCCGTGTGGGCTTAAGTAACTTTTACCTATATATTATTATTATATATAACTATATATATATATATATATTATATATATAGTATAATATATCATATATATATATTTTATATTATATATATATATATAAGTATATATATCCTAGTTGGCAAAATATTAAGATTGTGACTCAGTAAAAATTTTCGCGGTACACGGTCGAGAGTCACTGAGTTTCACACATGCTTATTGACTGTGTGAGTATATATATATATATATATGGCATCTATCGACATGCAAAAATGCATATATTTATATACTATATATATAGTATATATATATATATATATATATATATATATATAATAGAGCGCCTCCTAGCTCGAGAGTAGAGCACTCGCCTAGCAAGCGAGAGGCCCAGGTTCGAGACTGGGTGGACGAAAGAACGTGAGCTATCTCTTATGAACTCTAGCTTCGATCTCTCTATACGTTACTGAGTACATTGGTAGCGTGCTTTGCACCTAGTGGGCGAAACTTCCTGGCATCTGCGATAGGCCTGGCCAGCCAGCGGATTTAGCCGTTAGGCCCGTGTAACCCAAGGGTGTTTCTTATGGGTCCCACTGACAGGTCGTGAGACCTTCCTGGGGGAGGACGTTTTTTTTTTTTTTTTTTTTTTTTTTAATATATAATATTTATATATATATATATTTATATATATATATATATATATATAATATATATATATTATATATATATATATATTTATATTAGCGTCGGCCGGCGGTGACTTGCCCACTCTTAGGGAATAAGTCGTCTCCCGACTTCCTCTTATCACATTTTTCGTAATTTTTCTTTTTCTGAAATTAAAGGCCATATAGTAGGTAATAAGCAACAAAAAAATAATAATGTAATTCTATTAATAATAAGCGCTACTCTCATTAAGTTTACAATAAAGCTCAATTCAGCCTCCCTTGGAGGGGTGAATCGACCACCCTTGAGGGGTGAAGTCGGACCACCTTGAGGGTGATCGTACCACCCTTGAGGCGGTAATCGGACCATCTGTTGAAAATTCTCTTTACGTATAATCTCAATTTTATATTTTAATTTTTATTAAGTATAATAATCCGTTTATCATATTAAAATTAGTAGTAAGTAATAAAAATGTCAATAATGAATACCTAAAAATAAAAATAAAATGTGGTGGTACGATGCAATATCTCCTCACAAGAGTGTGGTCCCTTAATGGACTTCGTATTTTACATTTTTATTTTAATGTGTCTTTCGGTAGTGTTATTAAATAACTATTGATATATTAAAATTAATTATACATAATAAAAATGTCAATAACTAAAATATCAAAAAATTTTGGAAACAATGGTGGTCCGATTCAACCCTCCAAGGTCAGGCTGAATTCTTTACGAGCGGGGTGAATTGGACCAATTTAGCCCCGGATTTAGCCCGACTAGTAACTGTTTGGAACAAAAATTTACTTGCCAGTTTAAAGCTCACATACTCGAGGGTATACACTGAAAAAATAATTAAAAATCCTCCCACAATTTTTCATTTTCGATTGGTAATGTAAAAAAAAATTCGCGTTTTCAAAATTTAAATTCTATTGAAGGGCATTTTATACATGGTCGAATTTATATTATATTTTTAAAAAAATATAAAAACTACTAGAATTAACGATGATCTAAATAATAACTGTGTAGTAACCGCTGGTCTTATTGGCTTAATTAAATGAGAGAAAGTTTTTATTTTTTATTTTTTATTTTAGAGGGGACCGAATCACCCCTCTAAAAGGTGGGCCCGGCACCCTCGCCGACCTATATAATATATATATATATAATATATTATATATATATATATATTAATATATAATATAAATATATATATATATATATAATAATATATATATATATATAATCTTAATATACATATAATATATAGAAGCCGTTATTTCATGCTCGTTGTAAACGCCTTTTCCATATATTTATTAATTTTTAACATATTCATATGCAGTATCACGATTTTGATTGCCTCATCTGTTACAACTTACATGTAAATAATTTTGTGTTACAGAAGTAGCTGGTCTACAGGGGTTGTGAAAGCACTTGTTACCTCAAGTTACATTCTTTTTATATATCTGTGTTACAGAAAATACACAAGTATTAAACAAAATCTTACAATTCTATGACTTGTACCCTTTCTGTTTTAGTCCCCTGTCTCCCTCCTTTCCATGTCTACTGATGGTTTCTTTGCTAAATCTTAATCAAATGAACTGAGCTCCTTTTAGGACATTAGGAATATAGAGACAGTAAAAAGCCACATGGGCCTATCGAGACTGTCCCAGTCAACCCACTACCCAAACATGCTCATGCAAATCCACAAAGCACCCTAGGGCTTGTCAATTTGTTGTAACTACAAATCCACCAATTTGGCTTAGTCAAAACTAATGATATATAAATATGATACCCAAACCATCTACATGCATTAATAACTAAGTTATGGTCACACATGCCATCTAACTATAACTAAATCACAATTAAAACCCGCCAATTTGCGCTTCGTCAATCTATATTTACTGATTCCAACCCCATCCATAACACCGAACTAACCTTTTCTTAAAAGTTGCAAATCGAGTCACATCACAACCTCACTCTGCCAGTTCTCCAAAATTTTAACACCCTATTACTGAATGCATGCTTTCTTATATCAGGAATGGCATGCTTTCTCTTAATTTTTCTTATTATGCCCCCCTGGTCACCTGTCCATGCCTAGCTATGAAAATAATTTTACTTGATCTCTGTATTTATCAAAAGATGTAAACTATTTGTGTAGACTTGTATCATATCCCTCTGAGAAATCGCCTTTCTTCAGAAACGTTCCTAACTCCTTCAGCCTCTCCTCATAGCTCTTACCCTCAAACCCAGAATCATCCTTGTTGCTCTACGTTGCACTCTCTCTACAATATCTAAGTCTTTCTTTAAAATAAGGTCCCAAACTTTGTGCCGACACATCTCTATTACCTGGCCTGAACATATCTATTCATACAGTTTACTTATTACTTTCTTGCTCTTGTAAAACAACATTGCGATTAATTATGCCCAGCATCTTATTAGCTTTTCTTTGCTTCCAAACACTGATTGCTACTTTCAAATTAACTGCTTATAATTCTCACCTAAACTATGTTTCTGGTCCAGCAAGACCTCAAGCCAATCCATTTAATCGTAGTTAAAACTTTATTTGCGTAACCTAGTGAAGAACCTTACCTTTTACTATAAAATTCATCTGCACTTTATTGCCCACCAAGAAGTTTAAACAGCGATAATGTATGCCCCCAAAAAAAAACAGATATATAAAGTTGGAAAAGAGTTAAAAAATATGATGTTAAGATGCAAATATTATGAAAACTAAAATTTTTATATATCTTTTAAACTTTAATTTTTCACGATTTCTTTCGTTTAGGCGAATATTATTAAAGAAGTATGAGTACAATAATAATGAGCGTTAATGAAGAAGAAAAATTGGTCCCATTTCCATCCCCAAACCATAATATGCAATTTAAATGAGGAAAAGTTGTCCACAAGTAGGCTACATAAGGAATAACTATAACCTCCAGCAACTCCCATTTTTTTTCTAACTGCTTTGGTTGTCTATAATCCCAACACTAACCAACCATGAACTCTATTAGTAAAATGAAGAACTTTATCATGTCTTACTTTTTATTTTTAATTCTTTATATCCACTCTCTAACATTAATATAGAGCAGGGCATCCATAATATCACAGTCCAACATCCCAAAACTAGAGGTTGATCAGGACAAAGCTCTCAGAATAATAACATTCTGCCTTTCTTCCACACCCATCCACCACCTACAAACTGAAACAAAATTTCTTCCTATAGGGGTCAATATTAATATGATAGGCTGCCAATTTTACAGCAAATCACTCAATAGACTACCACCTATACCAAACACCAATAAGGGAAAAAAACCACACTAGCTATATACAATTCTAAAATATACAGCATACTTCCTCTCTCTCCCTCCCCAGACACTCTCATCATCAAACACATCCATACTGTTAGCATAAAGAACAATCTCTGAATATCTAAACACAATATTTCAAGTGTGTCCACCCAAAATATCTCCCATAGAGCAAACTTTGGATGGTGAAACCAGAAAAATGCTGCCCTGTCTCCCCTCTGGACTTCATTCCTCCCTTCAGAATAATAAATTTAGATTTCATATTGCTCCCTCCCTTGCATGCCAAAGATCCCCTCCCTGACAAATCGTGACAATAAGCACACACCTTACTACATTGCTTAGACTCAAGCAGACTCAGACACAACTCGATCACTCATTTGACAGATCTAATGGGTTCAGCTTCTCTAACGTGGCACAAATCCTCAGATCACTTTACTTCCTCATAGGAAGGACTGACCTACCAAAGTCAATAATATATATATATATAATATATATATATATATATCATCTATATATATAATAATATAATATACTATATATAGTATATATATATACCCTATTATATATAATATATAATATAATATTATATATATATCATATTATATATTTATTATAACTATATATATATATATATATATATATATATATAATATATATAATATATATATCATATATATATATATATATATATATATATATATACTATAGTATCAAAGGCTTTCACTTCTCTGACCAGGACTCAACTTGACTAGAGTGCCTGTGAAGTTACTCTGTATCAGATGGAATGAAAAACATTATTTTTTTTTAACGTTTATTAACCGTAATGCATGGCCCACAAAGGTAATCTATGGGGGCTCCGTCCCCGTACCCCCTGACCCGTGAGTGCTCGGTGAAATAATTTTTTCATTTTCCTTGTGGTTTTTTTAATTTAATATAAGACAAAAACATAAGAAAATAAAATCATGATTATCAAACTATTGAACATTGAGTTTACCACAGCGACTTGTCACTATATCCAAAAAAAGGTAGTCGGTCAAGAAAGTAAACTTTGCCATATATATATATATAATATATATATATATAAATATATATATATAATTATATACCATATATAATATATATATATTATATAATTAATATCATATATTATATATAATATACTATATATTATATATATATATATAATATATATATATATAATATATAAATTATAATATTATATACTATACTATATTAATATTATATATCTATATACCGTTATATATATACTCTACTTATCTATATATATATATATATTATTATATATAATATATATAATAGTATATAATATATATAATATATATATACTCATAAACTATATATAAACTATATATATATTATAATATATCTTAGTTTTTGTTTTTTTTTTTCTCCCCCTCTGGCCATCCTCCTTCAGAGTGGCCATACCTCGCTAAGATACCCCAACTCCAGCACCGCAGTGGGCCTCCTCCAAAGATCGCTTAAATTTGTGATGTCCCAGATTGATCTGGGATGATGGGTAGCTGGACACTTTAGGATGAAGTGAGACACAGTCTCAGGGGCATGGTTGCATTTTGCACAGATATTTGAAGTGGTCTGGTTAAGTTTAAACCTGTATTTGTAGTATTGCAAGTTTGGGTGGTGGCCACACCTTAGTTTGGCCAAAGATAATTGGACTGTTGCAGGAAGAGAGTTGAATTCAGATACAATTTCTGGTGGATGTTCGTTTAGTATATTGTTTGGCTGTTGGTTTCTTAAATAATTTTCAGTTATGTGTGTATGTGTTTGTGTATCTGTTATGTATAAGAGGTGGGTAATACTGTAGACAGCGACCCACACATTTTTAGACCAAAAATTTTTCTATATTCAAAAATTTCCTAAGTTCAGAAAAGTTAAGTTTTTTAAGAAAGTTCTTAGGACAAGCTTCTGAATTATGCAACATAGCTTACCAACTAAACATTTTTTACAAATCACACCTTACTAACTTTCTGAATTAGAAATTTTTTTGAATTTACAAAATTTTTGGTCTCAAAATGTGTGGGTCGCTGTCTACAGTATTACCTAAGAGGTGTTGAGTCATTCTCTGACAAATCACCACAGTTAAGGATAATTTTGCACCCTCATCTCCGATTTTGATAAAAATTTGTACATAGTTCTTTTGGGAGCATGACTCCATAAATCAAATTTTAGATCTCTACAACCAACAGTTTTTGAGTTATAGGGGGTTGCATTTCTTTGGGAGGGGCTTCACCCCCATTCAAAAAACACTTATATCTCCCCCAATATAATAGTAAAATTGATAGTATTTTATATCGTTGGAATCAGAAAGAGAAGACGAATTTAATGGTAGCCTTGTTTTAAAAAAATATTTCCTGTAAAAAAATTCTGACAACATGGCCATATTTTGCTAATGTTTCATAGTCTTGTTTATTTTTGTTCATTCAATATAGTAATAGCGTGAATCTCGATGTTTAAACACGCGTGTGTATTATAGGGTTAGTATTTAGTAAAATATCCATTTATTCTAGTGTTTCATTATTCATATGTAGGTTGTTACCAGTAGATACGATCTACTTTAACATGGTAGCTGAGAGTAGTTTGTAACAAGCCTAATTTGAATGTGAAACAGAAAATGGAAAGTAGGCCTAGGTCAGCCCTATAATAGAATTAGGAAATAGGCCTAGATAAACCCTATAATAGAATTAAGAAATAGGCCTAGATAAACTCTAAAATAGAATTAGAACAAGCCTATTATATAGTTAAATATGGATTTGTCAATGCAGAAAATTGATTCACTACAAGGTAAGGCAAACTGGGAAGATTGGAAGCATCTTATGCAAATAAGGCTAAGTGGTATACCAGATGCATAGAAGCAATCAATGGTAAATTAGAAAAGCCACAAGAACCCAGTGCCACAGCAACAGTTCGAAAGACGAAAAATCATTAAAAAAAATTAGACAAATTCAACAAAACTCAATCAGATGTAATGTTTTTTGTTGGTTTCAACCCTCAATGCAAAGTATCTAGAAGTCAAATAGGAACTTTTGAGCCAGACTGAAAGTATGGAAGGAACTAAACACAATCTTTTTGCAAGGAGTTAAAGAAACAAGTTTACAGGTTTGTAACACATTTTTTCCACATACAAATGGAATGAGAAATAAGAACATGCTGGCAAATTTATCTTCAATAATACAGCTCTGGGGTAATCGTTCAGGAAGAAATTGTCAAAATTCAAGAGAAGAATGAAGGTACATTGCCAGAGATATTTCTCATATGTAAAATTTTTGAAATTTTGCCAAAGGAATATTCAAATTTTCCAAACTACATGGCTCATGATTCATAGTAATAGAAAAGAAAGAAGTATAGATAATCTGGTAACTTGGCTTTGCACAGAAGCAAATAAGTTGGCATCAAAGGTTAAATCAGAAAATCAAGAAGCGTTAACAATAAAAGGAAACTACAGAGAAAGTAGTACCAAAGATAAAATGAAGAAATTTCCTTGCAATTACTGCCATTTAAAAGGTCACTGGATCAAAAATTGTAGAAAATGGATTGCAGATGGTAGACCCAGAAAAGAAAAACAAGCCAACAGAAATGCCAATTAATGAAAAATAAAACGAATAATTCAAAAACTAAATCAGAAGTTAATACTTTATGCTTATCCCCCCCCTTCCGCGTAGATAATGCAACAATTTTTATTTCCGAAGAAAATGATAGAGAAAACAGAAAATTGGTATTTTGATAATGGCGCTACAAAACTATAACAAATGTGAAAGTACTTTAAACTTATTACCTGAATTGAGCATTCCAGCTCAAGGTAACATCAGCAAATGCTCAGCGAAGCAAATGTGATTAGGATATGGCAACAATTGAGTAGAATCAATTGTAGATGGAAAAATATCTGCAATATTTTTGAATGATGTTGTATGTTCCTGGATATTAAGAAAAATTATTCTTTCAGTACTTGGAGCTCATGAAAAACATCCAAATAGTCGAATTTATATCTGGAACTACAAGTGCTATGTAGTTATGTCGAGAAAACAAAGAAAGGCCTATTTAATGGCTATCCGTAAATAAAGGAAGGGCTATTCAAAGTTGCAATGAAAGCTAAAATCTCCCATATACCAGAAATAAATGCACTTGAAGAAAAGGATCTATTACAGTTATATCATGAAAGAATGGGACATCAGGATAGAAGACACATAAGAAATCTGATCAAAAAGAGAACTAAATATTGAAACTCACCTTGATAACAGAAATTGTACAGGATGTATAAATGGAAAAAATGCATCGTAAGAATTTTGGAAAAAGACCAAATAGTACTAAACAAGGAGAATTGCTATTTGCAGATGTTTGTGGACCATTTCAAGTATTATCAAACTCAGGTTATAAATATTTTGTATGTTTCAAAAGATGACTTTCAAAAATCGAGACTTTGTATATTCTTAATTAAAAAAATCAGAAGTTGTAGACAAAATTGGAGCGAAGTACTTGCAAAGAAGCAAAAACGTAAAAGGCCATCCAATAGAGAATTTTTAAGTGATAATGGCTTAGAATTTAATAATAAGTTAGTTAAAAAGCTTTTAAATAAAATATGGAGTAAGACAAAGGTTAACAGCTCCATATACTCCACAACAAAATAGGTGCAAAAGAAAATAGAAACGCTAGTTTGAAAGCGGCTAGATCACCATCATCTATTCGACAAGTAAATTCAACAGAACGTGCTTTTGGCGCAGAATTATTAAGACACGCAGCATACTATAATAAATAAGATCTACGGAAAATCCACAGTGATGGGAACGCCTTTCTGAAATCTGGTATGATAGCAAGCCCAGAATCCAGACATCTACGTGTAATCGAACAGCATGCAAGTGGGGTGGATTCCAGATCAGAAAAGAAGAAAGTTAGACCCAAAAGCAAAATCAGGTGTGTTAATTTGCTACTGATGAGATGTAAAGCTACAGAATTATATGATCAACCAAATAATTTTGTGTTTAGATGCAGAGATGTAGTATTTGAAAGAGAAGAAGAACTTTCAACTTCAATATCAG
>JABUQX010043087.1:0-12500 GCA_015478945.1 Trachelipus rathkii
ATTTTGAAGCAATATTGATAGGTTTTCAAATATTCATAAAAGACACATTTTAAAATTTATATGCCTTCTGGAAACAAAGTCTGACGAAAAGCTGTTTTTAAATGATAGGTGTTGAAGCATTTATTTAGGTTTTTTGTTATGATTATGATTATGATTTTGGTTACCGTTATGTTTAATTATGATTATTATTATGATATTTATTAGATTCTTATTTATTAATTTTATTATTTATTATTATTATTGATTATGTATTATTGTTATTGTTATTGTTTATTATTATTATTTATAATTATTATATATTATTTTATTATTATTATTATTAATTATTGATTATTATTATTAGTATGATTATAGTTAGTTTATTATTATTATACCATCGTTTTTTCGTATATGGTGTAAACGTAAGTATTTGTAGTAATATGAAACAAAAGAAAACTAATTGAAAATTATTATTTAATTTATATTACCATTTAGGGTATTTTTTTCAGAAGAGATGAGATTGGGAGGCTTTCTTTGGTTATAGGGCTGCTTTAATTCTATCACAAAAGTGGAACCCCCAACACATTGTACCGAGTGTAGAAACATGTTTTATTTTTTTAATCTTTAAATTAAAATCATTTGTTCTTTTGTTTTTATGGTATTTATGTATCTTAAGATAAGTGTCTCTTATATGTTTTTGAACGTATATCTAAATTAAGGTTCTCATAAACAACTATTTTATAAAGAAAATTTTAGTACTTTCTTCAAAACAAGATTAAATATTATTTCATGGTAAATATGCTAATATATATATATATATTATAATATATATATATTATATATATATATTATATATCTATATAATATATCATATATATATATATATATTATATATATAGTAATAATATGACTAATAAATAAAAGCACATGGGTCTCACATTTTATTCTTAGTTAAATTCATCTTTCGTTGAGTTTACATCCTCATCAGACATATAAAAAATAAGCATATGAAGATACGATATAAAGTAGCGAGTGAAAGAATATTTAACAGTATGACAAACAATAACACTTTAAACCTATACAATAATAATAATAATAATATTAATAATAATTATAATTAGTAACTAATAATATATATTAATAATATAATCAGTATACATATTTTAGAATAAAGGATTTTGATAATGATAGATATGATAATGATAAGTGCGGCATTAGTAGCATAAATCGGCAATCGCATATATGCTATACTTCAATAAGAATAATAATATAATAATAATAATGAATATAACTAAAATATATATATAATAATAAAATATATAATATATAATATAATATAATAAATAATCAATAATATAATAATATATATAATAATAATTTTTAATATATATTATATTATATATACTATCATTATATGGGTTAGTTCATATTTTTATATATTATATATTAATATATTATATATACATTGAATATACAGATATACAGCAGTCATATAGTATATCGTCTATTATATAATATTATATATTACTAATACTAATATATTATATATATTATATATTTATAGTATATTATATATTAATATATTATATAATAAATTTACTATTATATCTAATATTTATAATATAATAATAATAATAATATAGAATGAATAAATAAATAATATAATATAATAATAAATGATATGATATGATAATTAGACATGATAGATGATAATGATGAGCGTGAATGATAATGATGATGATAATAAGTAATAGTTGAGATTAGCGAATAATATTTCATCAGTGAAGAAAGATAATCAATAGATTACAATAATTTAATAATAATAGATAATAATAGTTAATAGTAATATGGAAATAATAATAATATCTATTATAAATAGATAATAATAGATAATTTTTATATAATACTAATAGAAATATATATATATAATATATATTATAATATAATATAGAGGTATTATATATTATATATTTATAATTATATATATAATGTATAATATATATATGTATAAGAGTTTATTATAATATATAAGTAAATATCATACTCATACATCACTATACAATATGTCACTAACAATAACTACATAATATTCATCATATTATGATATAATATATATATATATATATATATTATATATATATACATATATTATTAATAATTATATATATATATATAATTACCCCCGTTATACTAATTATACTATTACATGTACTAATATGTATATACTAATAAATATGCTTATTTATCACCTATCTATACCTATATAGTATATATAGATAGTTAATTGTAAGGATATTTCCCATATAGTATTAAGTAGTATATATTATAATAATTATTATATATTACTCTATATATAACTATATGTATATGTAATTATATATATATAGTATATTATATATTTATATAATATATATATCCCCCAACATACATAATACATACCCCTCACCCCCCTTTCGTTATCATCACCTCCCTCACCACCTCCACCCCTCCCCCTCCCCCCCACTAATACTGTACCCCCTCTCTCTCCCCGCTCACCCCTCTCCCTCACTCCCCTCTCTCCTCCCCACCCTGAGAAGACCTCCCTCCCTACCCCCCCCCCCCCTCCCGATCGAGATCCTCCCCCCTCCCCCCCCTTCCCTCCCTCCCCCCCTCCCCTCCCCCTCCCCTCCCCCCTCCTTCCCAACCCGTCAGCCCACTCCCTCCCCTCCCTCCTACCCCTACCCCTCTCTCTCTCTTCCCACTCCAACGTCCCCCCCCTCCCCCTCCCCCTCCCCCCTCCCTCTCTCTCTCCCTCCCCTCACCCCCTCTCCCCACCTCCTCTCCCCTCCTCCTCCCCCACCTCTCCTCCCCCCCCCTCCCACCCCTCCCCCCCCCTCCTCCCCCCACCTCCCCCTCCCTCACTCCTCCCTCCCCCTCCCACCATCCCTGATACTCCCATCATTCCCCCTCTCGCCTAAGGAATGATAATTTTTACCCTACCCCCTACAGGATTGATATAATTCTTACCCTACTCTTACAAAAGAAATAATAATTCTTACTCTACCCTTACAAAAGGAATATATATATATCTATCTTATAATAACATAAAGGATCTATATAATATTATATACCCTACTCTTACAAATAAATAAATATATCTACTCATTATTGTAAATTTATATTATACAAACATATTGAATATCAATAATAACATTATAACAAGTATTATATATAGATATAATATATATATATATATATATATCTATATAACATTATATTAACATTATTATATTATAATAATATATATATATATGATAGGAATATATGGCTATGAAGGGTATATATATATATATGCGAAATTAAGTCTTAATATAGAGATATGTTATTTCATTTATATTGTTATATTATATATATATATAATATATATAAATTGCTTTGTATTAATTGTATAATCTGGGACTAAAAAAAGTTTAGGGTGCAACCAGGTTGTTGGTGATCAATTTGTTAATTCTTGGTTCTCGAATAACAGGAAGTTTTCATTCGTGTCACCTTTATTGTAAAACTAACTAATAAAATAAAATGAATATGAAAAAAGAAGGTCATTCTTGTTACCAAACCAGAGCTGTATTTCATATTTTATCAACTCCTGAAGAAAACTTACACTCGTATGAGTGAAAAAAACCAATCTACTATATACTACCATACTAGAAGACTTGATGTATAATTAGCTACTAAATGAATACTATACTACTATGACTTAGTAGACACATGCAACTACAGTTAACAGGATTAAAGGAAGATTTAAGATGCAACTTCTATTTAAATCTTTGAAAAAAAGGGTAAGAATAATTTAAATTGTAGAAATGGAAAGAAGTAAATCCAAATATTATTTTAAATATATAAAATAATGTAAAATAATTATATAATATTAAAGATTGTTTTTAACATGGATTAGCTTCGCAATAAGAATTCTTAACAATTCAACAATATTTTCATTTTTTATTATATTTTTTTTAATCGACATATGGGTTTGAAATAATGATAAGTAATAAGCAGAAAAAATATAATATTAATAATTATATAATAATATAATAATAATAAAGTATCTAATATAAATAAAATATATAATTAATAAAATAATAATATTAATATGATAAATATAAAAATAAAATAAATATAATAATAAATTACGCTGGTGATATAGTCAAAGCTTTCCATATAATTTACTTAGAGATGATAATGTCAATTTGAAGAGAATTTTCTTTCAAAAATTTAAAATTATAACAGCAAATAAAATTAAAAATTACATAAATCTATGTAAAATTATTTCAAATGAATTCAAAAAAATTTTTTTGGACAATTTGTTCCAAGACCATCCATTGACACTATTATTTCAAATATTATAAAGATATTATATACTATTTATTTATATTTTTATTATATATATGTATATATTATTTTATAATATATATATATATATATATATATATTATATATATATTATTAATATCATATTATATATATTATATATTAAAGTAAGTTCTATATGGGAAAGCTTTTAAAATCTCAAGGTCTCTCTCTCTTTTAAATTTTATCAGAAAGGGTTGCAGAGATCGTAGATTTCATTTCAAAATTACTCTGCTTCGACTCATCATTTTAAAATAATGGACCCGGTTTCTTGCTCCGGCTTTCGGTCCCTAATACAAGCTCCGTAAAAAGTTTCGAGATTTATTAAATATAGTGGTTATTTAATCTTGAAGTATTTATAGTATTGTTTTTAACACAGGGTGATGGGAACGAGTGATACATAGGATAACTAGTTGATATTCTGTCGGCTTGGGTGTGAAGTCGTGTGTACGTTGTTTCTTATAATGTCTTTTTTTTTTTTTTTTTTAAAATGACAATAATTTACTTTTTTTAAGTTTTTAAAAATTTTTTTAAGTTTAAAAATAATTATATGGTTGATTTTTGGCATTTTTTTTTTAATATTTCTCTTGGTTGCCACGGTGATTTTAATTTTAGCTTTGTTGTTATTGAAATATTTGGAAAAAATAAACTTTACAGCCCCTTTTAAGCAGAAGTGACAATATTTATATCTCTGCATTAACTTATTAACATATTAATCGGATTTTAGTTTTTTGTGTTTTTTTAAATTAATATGATAAAGTAAAGTTTATTTTTAGGTTTAAATAAATATGCAAAGTTTAAACTACCTTGGGATCTTTTTGATTGATTATTTTTTTTCTGGACATTAGTTTAGTTATAGACATGTTAGACACGACGCTATGTGTGTTGTTAGTGTGTGAATGTGGTGTGTGTGTGTTTGTGTGTGGTGTGTGTAGAATTGAGTAAAGACGGTGCAAAAGTTTATTCTGGTAAGAATTAAAATTTTGTTTTGTGTTTCTTTAATGACATTGGGAAAACGTAAAGTTAATATGGCAGGTTGATTTTAACATTAAATATCCAGAGGTTATACATTCACTATGGGATACTTTTTATTTTTGTCTAGAGACATTGGTTTTAGTTATACACTGTTAGTACAGACGCTTGTGTGGTGTTTGATGTGTGTGTGTGTAGTGTGTGCTGATGTGTGGAGTGTGTGGATTGGTAACGTGATAAATTTTTTAAAACTAATATTAGAGCTTGATGTGCGTTTGGATTTGTGGGCGAAGCGGCTGGAATCCGAATGAAGGTGATAAGTAGATATGTGGGGGATGGGACGCAGGACGGGGGTTTACGATTGACTTGTGGCTACGTTGCGCGGGCCTGCTGCTAATGCAGATCTGTGGATATATATCATCTCTAGCACTCTCAACCTAATTTTATTATATGTATGAGCCAGCTGAGACCAGGGATTCTTTTTCAAATCAAACTTAATATTATTTTCATAACTTTATTCTAATATTTTTAGTACTTCTACTGTCTGTGCTATATAAACCATAAACACTCCTGTACACGTTCGTAGAATCTTGACTCTGCTAATTTTCGATGTCTGATGGCTAAAAATTTTTCTCCCTTACTCTATCATTGATCGCTTGTGTTTTCTGCGTAACTGCTCCCTAATGGAAAACAGATTCTTCAATGTTTTTGACTATCATTACTTGACTTCTCATGAGACTGTGATTCTTACCCATCCAAATGCTGAGATCTCTCATAAAAGGGAATTTCAACGACACCACACTGAGTGGTTGGGCTCCTCTCACACTGATCACAGCGGGATGGAGGTCAAATCGTTCAGGTATTTCTCAAACGATTGGACCGTTAATTAAGGAACCTACACATATTTTCCAGATCGTCCTAACCAAATTTTGAATACGCTTAATTAATGTTCACCACTACTCCTTCTCGTTTTAATACAAACATTTTCCTCATTGGAGTAAATCTGACATCTTTGTAGCTTCTTAATTATTAGAACTTTCTCTCCCAGCAGCTACCACCATGCCCTAAACGTAATTTCTGGCGACTTTAATCGGGCTAATGGGGGGAATTGCGTTGTTTTTTTGGCTAACTACTCTTGGAATGATCCTGCTTTGACTCGGGGATGCCTCGGTCACCGCTGAAAAGGTTGCTGTTAACACCGATGGGATGAGCGAGGTTATTTCCATCTTCACATAAATTTTTTCTTCCCAAATCCTCTTGGTTGATGAAGCATTGTTTCGCGCCAATTCAAGGAGAGAGGACATTGCGTATCGGGCATTGGGAAAAACTACTTCGTTCTCCGAGCTCATACTCTTACTTTTTCATGGCTCTGGCTCAGGGAATCGTTGCACAGGGATACTATTCGAACAGGCTAAGCGCACTTTCCACTGAAAAGAAGGGTTGGCGACAATCTGCTTGTTCTCGTACACCGATAAAATTCCTGGCCCCATTGCAAAACACTCTCCTAACATATACGACAATTTTTAATAGATTGTTTGTAGCTCTGACGGATTTGATTTGCTAACGATCTACCCTTAGTGAATAGGCCAATCTCTTCGGGCCTCCTTTTTTCATCTAATTCTCATATGCATTGACATCCTCCTACAGCTTCTCCTCTCACTCTCAGGTTTCCCATGTCTTTACCATGTATTACACATGATCGTGTGCATGGATCTGAGATCTTATGAACCGTCATGGGAAGGCTAGTGGCCCGAATATCATTCCTCCCGTGTTTTGAGGGAGTGTGCTTCTGAGCTAACGCTGTTCCTGTTCCACTCTACTCTCTATGTCTTAATACTAATGACTTTTCCTCAGTGCTGAGAAGGCGCACGAATGTCCAATACGATCCCGGAAAAAGGTCGCCGTTCTGATCCTATCTAACTAGTGACGCTATAGCTCTCATTATATTCTATCTAAAATCTTTGAAACGTTTCCTTAACTCTGTCATTCTGGCATCATGCTGGAGTCTTGTCGGATTTCCTTCTTTACAGATCATCAGTATGGCTTTAACGGCCGTCGCGTCGAAGGCATGAGTACAGTAGACTTTCTATGTCTACTGATTTTATGGTCTCTGCCTATTAGGGACCATGGGAGATCTTGGTGTGGCGCTTAGACATATCAGAGCTTTTGCGCGGGGTTTGGCAACGCGTCACGTGCTCGTCTGCTCTTCTGTTGGTTTCCTCCTTCTCATATGCTTACTCTTGTTAGTTTTGTGCTCAAGATTCGGTCTAATGCATCAGCACTCCGTTGCTGGCGAGTCGTTCCCTCTTTCTGTTAAATATGTGGTGCGTCCGCAAGGTTCGGTCTAGCTATCGCAATCTTTATTCTACTTTTCGATCACCGATCTCTCGCTGTACTTTCAAGGTTGTTCACTCTTAGGCGATTGACTCAACCTCCACCTCTTGACTACTCCAGCTCAAATCTGCTGCCTCTTTTGCTTCTAGAGTTGCCTCTCGTCTTGCAGCTTTCAAGATTCTATTCTTGCCTACATGGATGGGATTTCCCGGATGGGGTTTCAGCGAACTTGTAAATTCAACTGCTTTAAACTCAACTTCTCTAACATCTCCCTCTCAAAGAACTCCACCTTTCACTATTTTCTTCGAACCGGCTCTACGTCTCTTGGTGGGAATACATAGAACATTCTTGGTCTTAACATAAACAATAAATTGTCTTTGGAAACCTCATATTTCAATGAGTGCTAAGGTGGCCTCAAAGAACTGGGCGATTATGTTCAGGGTTGCGAGGGAATTTTTTTGCTGCACGCTGCATCCAGTTATAATAGGGCTATTCGCCATTGGTATGGAGTATGGTTCTCGACATTTGGGGGGGCTCCGGATCCACCCTTCTATTATAGGGTTGTGTCTACTAAAGCTAAGAGACTAATATGTCCCCCTAACTTTGTTCTGAGTGACCTCTATATCTGCGACGTGACGTTGGCGCAACTATCTCTTTTCCTATAGGTATGATACAGCGGTAGATGTCACAGGGGAGTTGGCCGGTCGTATTCCACCTCCATTGCGTCGCCTCAAACAAGGGGTGCCATGCTCTCCCATGAATTTTTTGCGTGAGTAACTGAGAACCCCAGACTTGTTCGTTGTGGGTGCTCTTTCTTTCACTACTAGTCTGTCTGTGAACTCCTTGCATATCTTAACTGTTGTCCAACTATATTTATATCTTCCCTCATCACTTTCGATCTAGGATTTGCCCTGATAACGGCTGGGGATTGGGTGGGGTTTCCTTGGTTTATTATTTTTGCCCCCTCCTTTGAAAGGGCTCGGCCCGTGAGTGGTGGTTAACTGAAAAAAAAAAAAAAAAAAACCAAGTAATATCGCTTTCGCTAATCATGAATCAACACAGGTAGTTTATATCCAAGCCTTATTTTCATTCTAAAAGGTACGATTCAAATTTTTCATTACTTATTTATTCACACTTTTTATCATATGCTTGGCTTGTGCTATTAATTAAACGTAGTCGATAACTGGTGGGAGGTTGAAAGTTGTTAGCGCTAAGGAGCGTGAAGTCAATCGGTACCAGGTGAACTCAAATGTTGAGCAGTGTGATGCAGTGGTGGTTTTTAATCATTAGAATAAGAGTGAGTGAGAAGAAATTTATCAATTTTTCTTCATGCCAGAAGAAATTTCATCCTATGGTTACATAAACCGTAACGATCAGAGATTTTTTTTCCTTTCTTCCAACTCAATAGGTTTTTAAAGAGTTTCAATATCAATTGCAACTCTGATCAAATCTTTTTCCTGTACCAGTTTTGCATATTATTTATTGAGGATTAAATTTACGCACAGATCAAGCTCCTTCAACATTATGCTGTTTTGTATATTTAATAACATATTGTTCCAATCCCGTGGGTGAATCATGATTCACTTTCAATTTTGGTTATTGAAAATTTTCCTAGTTTAATGATAAGTCATGATTATTTGGAGATTTTCTTGGTTTGATGGTAAGTCATGACTAAAAAGGTACACAACCTCAAATAAGCACTTATTTCAAGTACATGTAGATGGAAATATCTGCAACATACGAAATGATCTATATAATAATTTATATATATATTATATATATAATATATATATATATAATATATAAATATTAAATATATATATAATATCATATATATATATTATATATTTAATATTTAATATATATATATATATTAATATATTATATATATTATATATATATTTATAAATATATATGATATATTATATATATATATTACAATCTGATAATAGTATATATATATTATATATATATATATATTATATCATATATTGTGGTACTAAAAGCTAATCAAAAATATAATAATCTATTATTATTATTATTATTATTATTATTATTATTATTATTATTATTATTATTATTATTATTATTATTATTATTATTATTATTGTACTTGAATTTGAGTAGGCGGAAATTCGTAGACGTTCCTGTTTTGCAGTTATTTTATTTGTCTCTGCGAAGAAGAAAAATATAGTATTAATATTAGTATTATTGTCTTTTCTCCTTTTTACCTTAATTTCAACTTCCTATTTTCCAATTTTTATATTTTTTGATTGCCCCTTAGCAACACCGAAAAAATTTTTTTTAATAGGAGAGTAAGAAAAAATAAAAAGGAAAAAAAAAGAGAAAGCAAAAAAGGTCTAATTAATTTATAAAAAGAAGGAAATAATGATATAGAAACGATTGTAAATGAATGTCGTAACGGAAATTTTGTAATTGCTTTTGCATTGTCTTTAAAGACAGTTATCGCATTTATCGCATATTTATCTACTTGCGATAAAAAAACATTTACGTCCGAAGCGATAACTACATTTACAAAAGTTACCTACACAGTATACCTATACTCAACGGTAGTGTAGGTATTATCGATTGCAGTAATATCAACATATGCTTCTTTAAGTGCCAAAAAAATTGAGTACTTACATTTGAATAGTGCAGTGCACAAAGTAGTTATTGCATTTGTGTGGTTAGGAAAATATTAGTACCTACGCTTAATGTTCCTATATGAACATTAAGCGTAGGTACACTATAGGCACACTATAGTGTGCTCAGATGAGCCTATTTTTGGTAGTTACTTGTTATATGTAGCAATAACTACATTTAGGTATTTCGAATACTTAGTAATACTCAATAATATTAATAATAGTAATAGTAATAATAATAGCAGTAATAATAGTAATAATATCAGTAATAATAGTAGTAAACTCATTAATAAATTGATATGCAAAGTAACAATTATATTGATATACGTATAAATACTTAAATGTATTGATATACATATAAATACTCATATGTACACGAGAATAGTACTGAATTTCAAGTATTTTAGTGTGCAAAATAATACTTAAATATTTAAATCTTAGATGCTTAGTAAATTCAAGAAACATCATATTCAAGTACTCTGGTGTACAAAATAATATTTAAATGTTCATTCTTTAGTACACTTAAATAATACCGAATTCAACTATTTTAGTGTTCAAATAATAATTACATGTTCGTGCTTTTGTACACTTAATATCATATTCTAGTACTATTGTGTAAAAACAATAGTACTTTTTTTTTTTTTTATTTGTCCACCACGGGCAGAGCCCCATTTCAAGGGGGTGTTGACCAAATATTCATCTCAACGCAAATTACGCAGATAAGCACAGAACGCAGGCCTTAAAATGAGGGATATTAAATTGAGTAGGAAACACAGAAGATGGAAGAGAATTCCACAGAACAGAGGTGGCAGGAAAGAAGGAACTTTTCGTATATTAGTACACAACATAAATATCATATTAAACGCTCTAAAGTTCAAAATATTACCCAAATGATTATACATTAATATCTTCAAGTAATTCTAGATTCAAATGCAAAGGTATACAAAATATTTAAATCCTCATACCTAGAACACTTAAAACACTTTATTCAAGTACATTAGAGTATACAAATAATACCTAAAAATAATATTTGAATATTAAATTTAATGTACCTACATTTGTGTACTTTGAGAGATCGATGTATTCAAGTACACAGATCTACAAAATGCCCAAATGTTCATACCTTAGTACACTCGATACTGGATTCAAGTAATTTTCTGCATACAACAGTAACTAAAAAACTATTTTAAGTACTTTGGTGTACCTACATGTGAACTTTGAGAGAATCGATTTATTCATGTACATAAGTAAGCAAAATATATAAATAGTCACACCTAAGTACACTCAAAACCTGATTCGAGTACTTTGATGTATACAAAAATATAGAACCGGTCTTAAATACTTTAGTGTATCTACATGTGTGTAATATAAGAGATACGATGTATTCAAGTACACAGGTATAAAAAATAAATAAATGCACATGTCTATGTACTCATAAGACCGGATTCAAGAACTATGGTGTATACATTAATACCTATGAAACGGATTTATATACTATGGTGTACTTACATTTGTGTACTTTGAGTGATAGACGTATTCAACTACGAGTACGCAGGCGTACAAAATACCTAAATATTCATACCTAAGTATACTCAATGTCGATTTTAAAGTACTCTGATGTTTATACTAATCTTTAAAAAGCATACTTAAATGCTTCGGTGTACTTGCCTACATACCTGTTCTTTGAAAAATACGATGAATTCAATACACAGCTGTACAAAATCCTTTGTACTCTCAATATCGAATTTAAGTGATTTGCTGTACAGCAGTAATATTTAAAAAGAATATTTAAATACTTTGGTGTACTTAACATTAGTGTGCTTTGAGAAATACATTATGTCCAAGTTCAAGGTATACAAAATGTACTCAATACCGGATTCAAGTACTTTGATGCATACATACATCAAAGTATATGAATCAGGTGAGTACATTTTGTACACTTTTCTTACTTGATTGAACACATGGTATCTCTCACAGCAGTAATATCTAAAAAGAATATTTAAATACTTTGGTGTACTTAACATTAGTGTGCTTTGAGAAATACATTATGTCCAAGTTCAAGGTGTACAAAATGTACTCAACACCGGATTCAAGTACTTTGATGCATACATACATCAAAGTATATGAATCAGGTGAGTACATTTTGTACACCTTTTATACTTGAACACATGGTATCTCTCAAATCAA
>JABUQX010043088.1:0-2500 GCA_015478945.1 Trachelipus rathkii
ATGCACCCAAGGCAGAGGAGGTCGAAGGATTTTGGAAAAATATATATGAGAACAATGTGTCGCATAATGTAGATACGGAATGGTTGAGAAATATTAAAAATAACCCAGAAATAACATCTATTAGAAATATGAACTCTCAGAAAATTAGTATTAAAGAAGTAAAGGATGTAATTAAGAAGACTAATAATTGGAAGGCACCTGGAATGGACAAGGTCCAGAACATATGGCTAAAAAAACTAACATCATTAATCAAGCCCCTAACAGAATGCTTAAATAACATAATGGATGGAAGAGTAGACATCCCGCACTGGTTCATAACTGGTGAAACAACCCTTATTCCAAAAAATGAAGAAACCAAAGATCCTAGCAAGTATAGACCTATAACATGCCTTCCCACATCATATAAAGTATTAACAGGAGTTCTGACCCAAAGGTTATACAAACATGTAGAAAGGAACAACATCATTAGTGAAGAGCAAAAGGGATGTAGTAGACATACCTATGGTACAAAAGAACAACTACTGATAAATAAAATGATAATTGAAAATAGCTGGAAAGGGCAAAAGAATCTATGCATGACGTGGATAGACTACAGGAAAGCTTATGATAGTGTACCCCATTCGTGGCTGAAGGAAATAATGAGCATCTACAAAGTTGATGGGAAAAAAAAAAAGATTCATGGAAAGGGTAATGGAAATGTGGAAAATTAATTTAAAGCTACCACACGAGAAAGGAATTATGAAAATAAAAAATGTAAAAGTGAAAAGAGGGATTTTTCAAGGAGACTCCATGTCCCCCCTGTTATTTGTATTAGCCCTCAACCCCTTAAGTAACCTGATCAACAACTTAGAGAATGGGTACAGAATAAATAAAAGAACCGAGAAGAAAGAAAAGAGAATCTCTCATCTCTTCTACATGGACGATTTAAAGTTGTATGCGCCAAGTAGAGGAGAGGCAGAGAGACAGATAAAGGTGGTCAGTGATTTTTCATCGGATATTAGAATGGATTTTGGATTGGAAAAGTGTGCGTTCATAGTTATGAACAAAGGTAGAAAGATGCATGCTGAAAACATCATAGTAAATAACATGGAAATAAAGAACTGGAACAGGAAGGAACTTACAAATACCTTGGAGTAGAGGAGTCAGACAGGATTGAAAACAAAATTATGAAAGAGAGAATTAAAAAGGAATACATCTCAAGAGTGAAGAAAATATTAAAAACTGAATTAAAACCAAAAAACAAAATAGAGGCAATTAAGGTATTGGCAATGCCAGTAATGAGATATAGTTTTGGAATTATAGACTGGTACCAGCATGAAATAAATACTCTAGACACAACAACAAGGAAACTCCTCCATGCACACAAAATAATCTACAAAAACCAGTGCACAGCCCGTATATACATCCCGAGAAATGAAGGAGGTATGGGAATGCCACATATAGATAGAACCCACAAAAATGAAATAGTAGGATTAGCAGAATATATAGAAGGAAAAGGAACCAAATTCATTGGCTGGTTAAAAGAACATGAAGATTGCAAGGCTGGAACAACTTCAATAACAAAAAAGGCAAATGACTACCTCCATGAATTTAACATCGATATCAGAACACAGAATGGATGGAATGAGAAAAACCTCAAAGAAAGAACTAAAATCTTAAAGGAATCTTATAAAACAGCAAGAAAGAAAGCCGATAATGCAGAATGGGAAGAACATAGACACGCCCAACACTTTAAAAAAGAAGTATTGAACAAGGCCTTTATCAACAAAGAAAAATCGATAGAAACAATTGCGAGGGGATTTTTAAAAATAAATGATGAGAGAACGCTGATTACAGCTCAGGATTGGTGCTTAAGAACCAATTGGTTCAAAAAGCATATCGAAGGAGTCGATTGTTCTGATAGATGTAGGATGTGTGGGGAATCCTCAGAGACTGTACCACACATATTATCCGGATGTAAGACTGATACGTATGGGACTATATACGGAAAGACATAATACCGTATGCAGGCTCATTCACTACAGACTATGCAAACTATATAATATTGATACTCCTAATAATCATTGGAATTACAAACCTCCAGCAATAGTAGATAATGACCATATCCAAATTCTATATGATTTTGGCATACCCACCGACATATTTGTACAAAGTAATAGACCGGATATTGTATTAGTTAATAAAACAACAAGAACATGTCAACTAATAGAGGTAGGAGTCCCATACGATGAAAATGTAGCCCTCTACGAAAGAGAGAAAGAAATTAAATATCAAAGATTACGATATGCCATCAGAAGGATGTGGGAGATGGAGGAGGTGGAGGTGGTGCCAGTGGTAGTGGGGTCCCTTGGAACAGTAAAAACCTCTCTAGTGACCTATCTACAAAAGATCCCTGCTAAAATTGGAACCGAGGAGATAGCTATAGAAGCAATTAGAGGAAGCCTAGGAATAATAAGGCTAGTCTTGGGGATTTGAGTGTGCGGTGCTATGCCTTAACCCA
>JABUQX010043088.1:42500-50000 GCA_015478945.1 Trachelipus rathkii
CATGTTCTAATTGGTCCCATTCTCTATCAAATTTGGCTTCTTCATCTTTGTCTAAAAAGGAATTCCTGAAACTGATGAACAATTTGACTCCAACCCAAATTCCTGTTCGATTGTATTTTTCATTTTAAGTCATAGTTCACCAAGATCATTTCCAGCTATTAATGCCAAACCTTGGATCGACATGGTCGACAAAACTATTTTGTTTCCAGTTTTTGTTTTGTTTTTGTATTCTTTCCCATCTCTCCATGGATTTTTTTTTTTGTGATTTCCTAAAATACCTCCTTTATTATTAATTAGGTGATTTAATTCTTTATATAATTTTCCAGCAGTCGAGTTCTGTGCTTGAATTTTCTTTGTTGTAAGGTAAGGATGTTTGCGATTGGTGGTGCCGGGAATTGCCCTTGTTTTGTTTGCTCCGGTTCCGTGCTCTGGTTCCGTGCTCCGGTTCCGGTTTCGGCTCCATTAAAAAAAAAATTCGGCTATGTTTCGGCTCCATTCAAAAAAAAATTCGGCTCTGTTTCGGCTGCATCCAAAATCTTGCGACTCCTTCTCCAGCTCCGAAGCCATATATATATATATATATATATATATATATATATATATATATATATATATATATATATATATATATATATATATATATATATTTTTATATATATATATATATATATATATTATATATTTATTTAATATATATTCCTATTCTTTCTCTATATATATATATATATATATATATATATATATATATATATATATATATATATATATATTGACTGCTTTCTAGCAATCTACGAAATTATTATTATTAATTTTATTATTATTATTATTATTATTATTATTATTATTATTATATATATGTATGTATGTATGTATTATTATTATTATTATTAAGAGGTGGAACGAATATCCTCAACCACATCCGCATCTACTGATATCAGGGTCATTTTCATTGTACGCAATCGTATTCGCATCCGCGGATGTTGATGCTGATTTTGTGCTGGTAGCGGATATCATGAATCACCTATAACTAAATATAAAATATAAATATGAAACTTTCCAATTATTAAGATTTTAATATTAAATAAAGCAACATAAAAAAAATAAAAATAACATTAATAAAATTGTCTATATAAAAAGTAATAAAATTAAGAAATGAAATTGAAATTAATAAGCCTATAAAGAAATTAAGCAAGAAATTAAAAAAAAAATAGAATTGAGAAATAAACAGTTAATCAGTTAATTTCTACACAAAAATCATGTGTAGACACTGCACCCGCTTGTGCAACGATGGTGTAATAAAGGTAATGGTATTCGAGTGATCAGTTCCCTCGATCCCCATGCCGCTGTATTACTTGTGTAAAAAGAGACAATGCAACAGCGTCGTGTTCTAAAGACGAGAAGTCAAGTGAATTGGAAAGTAAGGAACAGCTGCAGAGCCATTTGTCCATAAGTCCGTTGAAACCTGAACCCTCACGCCCCCACTCAGATATGGGAAAGTATTTCAATCAAGGGAGGACGAGACCCTTGAACAATTTTAATAATTCAGAAGATCACCTTTGAAATGAGTTGAAGAATGAATTTTGGGTCATCGGCATATGAATGGAAAGGGTTAGATGAGCAGCTGACAGGATATTTAAAAAAAATTAGGAATAAAATAGGTGATAGGACAAAACGCTGAGGAACATCACTAGTGACACGGAAGTCGTCCAAGGTTGAGATGGCGAAAAACAGAAGACCAAAGAGATTAGCCTTTCTAGTTGGAGAATTAGCAAAAGAAACGTAAGAATGAAAAAGAGGAGAAAAGGTAGATTTTGCAGTTGTTTGAGATGTCTCGGCAAAAGATCAAAAAGATTTGTTAGTAGGAGAACCAAAGGGGTCACGGCACTTTTGTTTAGTAAAGGTCCGTTGTGATCGTTAAATAATATCCTTGCAACGATTCCAGGCTGAATGAAACTTACCAAGATTGATAAGAGAACGAGAATTTTTCCACTACCAATATATACTAGTCTGAATGGTGTGAGAGCAAGCATGGTGGAACTACTGGACTTTAGTAAGAGATGATTAAGGAAGAAGGGAAATGACCTGCTCATTCCCATCAGTCGATTACATCCAAATACCTTATCAACTGACGCAGAAGCGTCTTCAGAGTCCAAGTATTCATTCCAGGCATAATTAACGTAGAAGCGACTCAAAACTCTCAAATCAGTCCGATAAAGTGCAGAAGTCCGCTAGAATAGAACAAGAAGTTGGGAACAAGCAAGGTAAGTAACCTTATCATAATAAAATATAATTTTTAATAAAATGATTGATATACTTTACGAATTTTTAGTAACTTGTAAAATTTTCAGTTACCTGTGGAACTCTTCTATCCGTAGATCTATCCCCAAATCCGCAATCCGCAATCGAAAACTTTGAAGATAGATATATTCGATGTACTCTAATCATTATTATTATTATTATTATTATTATTATTATTATTTATTATTCTTATTATTATGATTATTATTTATTATATTATTATATGATTTATTATTATTCATTATTAATTATTATATTATGTATTATTATATTAAATTTTTTATTATTATTATTATTATTAATGCAGAACGACACGTCGACACAGAAAATAATTCAAAGCGGTATGGTTAACAGATGACATTATCAGGAGCACTGTGCCAGTCAATGTATATATCATATATACCTATATATATTATACTATATGATATAGTATAGTATATAGTAATATATATTATAATAATATATTATATTATTATATAATATATATATATCTATAATATAATAAAATATATATATATATATTATATATATATATATATTATTATATTATATTATATTATATATAATATATATATATATATATATATATATATATATATATATAAATATATATCTATTAATAATATATAATATATATATTATATAATAATATATAATATATAATATTTTATATATATATAATATATAATATATTATATATATATATATTATATATTATATATATATGATATATATATATATATATATATATATTAATATATATATAGAGAATATTATTAATATATAGTAATGTTTGAACTTAAGTCGTACATGTCAACACAAACCGATTTTATGTTTGAGAAAATCGATGTTTTCCGAATTTGTTTAAAGCAGTGATTGCCCAACCTTTTTGCTAATTCAACTGGCACCCTATTTAAGCTGTGGAATTTTTAGCACACTTGTTAACATAATAATAATATAGATAATATATTATATAATACATAATAATAATAATAATAAAATATAATATAATAATAATTAATCATAATAATAATAATAATAATAAATATAATAATAGAATATAATAATAATAAAAAAATAATAATAATGAATAAAATAATAATAATCATACGATTTAAATTTAGAATACTAATAAAAACATGCCTGTAAAATTTGAAAGCTGGAGTTTGCGGTTTAAAATCGATTATGGGAAATTTGTGCTTGATGCTTGGGGCACAAATATTGTATGTTAGGTCTGATGTTTGATAAACCAACAGGCCATATTTTCCTTGAAGACCAACATCTATTTCTTGTTTGCATTTTATTGTGACCATTGCAGAGAAAGCTTGCTCAAAAAGTGATGATTTGAAAATGCAGAATAGATAACTTGTGGCTTTTTCTACTAGGTTAGGATACTCCTTTTGTATGCTAAAGCCAAAAACCAGCCACTGATAAGTCCAAGTCCTTCTCAGTTTAATCTTTCAGCTAAAGTCAGCGCAGAAGACATTTAAATTCGTCTCTTTACTAGATGTGAAATCTGTTCTTCAGGAATATCTTTGCCCATGTGAGAATGGGGAACACAATTCCATTCAACGATTCTTAACGGAAAAGAGAAGGAAAGTACTTATTCTATTGCATCTTGCAATTTTGATAAATGATCAAGAATGGAGGTTACTTTAGCTTTTCCTCGCCATTACATTTCGAAAATTTTAAAAGGGTTGGAAAATTTGAAACATCCCTTTTCTCAATTGCAGACTTCCAAGAAGCTACATTTCTCATGAAACCTTTCATTTCATTGGTTGAAGAAACTTTGTTTCTTGTCGTCCCTGTAATGAAATATTTAATACATTTAGTGTACTAATATACTGACAGATATCCAGCTGTAAACACAATTATCATTTTTGCATCAGCTAGGATCATGCTTATGATGCGAATATGGCAAAAAGGCCTTTTGTAGATCTCACTTGAGTGTAAATACGCGTGCAGTACTCTACACGCAGAATAATAATGAGATATAATGGTGCATTCCATTTCAACAACATTTTTCAAAGTGTCTCAACTTCAAAGGTCGCGATTTAATTGTAACTATCATCTTCACAACTGAGTATAACTTCAGCGACGCTTCACCGCAATTTTTTCCTTACTAGTGCTCTCTGGCTAGAAAGCAGTGCAGTTGTATTTTCATGATACACTTTTCCTGTAAATGCTGGCCGCAATAAACTCCTTTATGCTTTCGCTGTCTTGATGGTCGCACCATCATTACTGATTCAACAACAGTGTTCCATGAAAGATCCCCTGGTTCTTGAGAATGGAAGAGACGAAGCGAATATTTCGTCGGCCGGTACGAGTTTTTCTAACTCTTTCCCAAACAAAAGCTGCGTCCACGAATATTACCGTCAATAATCGTACAGAATCCAAGAACCTGATTGTTTGGCAGTAATATCCAGTCTGTTTCATCTATATTTAAGCAAATTTATGGTAATTTTTTAATTTTATCTTATGACTTGTTCATTTATATTTAATGACATTCAGACATTCTACGGCTGAAATAGTATTGTTTGGGAGAGGAACCTTTGAAATTTGGTCTGGGTTTCAACGATAATTTTGCAAGCGTCGGGATAATGATATCCTCCTCACAGCTGTATGAAGGTTTCCATTTCTTGCCGAGCAGTGGCACTTTACAATGAACTGCGAGAGGAAGCAGTCACTTGTGGTAGAATCTCTTCATACATTTTTTACGCGAACTTTTCTTGATTTCTAATAGCCTTGAAAAATATGAGCCCACGGTTTTTCTGGATAACACCGGCGTGCTCGTAGCAAGATGTCTTCTTAAGTTTGCCTGGGTTACCGATGGCTTAGCTTTCAACACACACTAAGGCACAGGGGACATGATTAATCTCATCGTGGTTCATGAAAAGCCGAAGCACAAAATAACTCTATGATATACGTTCTTCCTTTAAAAGAAATCTTTTGATGTTGAAGATGCCAGGAATGTATGTTTTCAAATTATTCTTCACTTAAAGTAGGGTGGTATAAGTTCGCCGTCTCATCTATTTCTTTGAAAATTTTAAACATTTCTAGCACACATTTTCAAACCGAAATAGGAACAGTCAGTTTTAAATTAACAATAGACATAGACTCATCAGACTCATAGACTTATAGGAGGTCATAGCCGACATAGAGCATCTTACTGGTGCTTACGGCCTGGCACACGACCTATTTGTCCCTGCAACGTACTGTATATATATATAATTATACTATATATAATTATATAATATATATATATATATATCATATATACTATATATATATATATAATAATATATTATATATATATTTATAAGAGTATATATATATTATATATATATTATATTAATATATATATATATATATATATCAGTGATGGGCGAATCCGAATCCGGATTCGGGATTCGAATCCGGAATTCGAGCTCTCGAATCCCGGATTCGATCGGCTTCCGAATCCGAGGGGGCGGATCGGCACTTCGGATTCGGATTCGAAGCTTTCCACACACACGGATTCGGGTTCGGATTCGAATCCAAGGGTGCTGGATTCGGATTCGGATTCGGATTCAAGCATTTTTACACATACGGATTCGGATTCGGAGCTCGATTCTGAATCCGATTCCGAATCCGATCTATTTCTTGTTTCTTACAGGATGTCAAAAAAATCCTCAAAAATAATTAAAAAAAAACGAAAACTTAATAAATAAATTGCATCACTATTAGGAGCCAACCACAAAGAGTGCTGTAGAGCAATCAAAGATGCAATTTCTCCAGTATTTTTGGCTATCATCAACGCTATAGAAGAGATTAGTTAATCCTGAAGACCTGGAAAAATCTATATAATGTTATAGAAATATGTAATAAGTGAACAGGGTCCATATATTGGCTCGTACTAAGCCAATTGTTCCACACCCCCTAAAATGGACAAAATTCGGAATTATCAGCCGATTTTGAACCTATAAACACCAAAAACGTAAAGATTCTTTTTGCCCCTAAAACGTTGATTTATGGTGTTCAGGAATATTCTTTTTCAAAACCCATTTTTTGACATTTGTCGTATCAACTCCCAGAATTTTTTTTTCGAAATGACTTCAAAACTTGAAGGTATGCATATATGGGACCATTACCTGCAAAAATCACGAAGTACTTTTCGATTTTTTAGTTTGTTGCCAGCGGTTGGTCCAATCTTTTAAACCGCCTTTCTTGGTAGGATGTTAAATGATAAAATTGCGAATAATTTTTTTTCTTGTTTGGGCGAAGTGGATGAAATTTTCAGGGCAAATGTAGTCGAGCGAGATGCATCATTTTTACTTAAATAATTTCTTTGTATATGTCATTAGCTTTGGATTTGTTCTTTTTGAACAAATTTTCAAAAAATTTTTTTTTGAAATTCTAAAAAAAAATTCTTTTGAAGTATATCATAAAAAAATTATCTAAATAAAACAGATGCATCTCCCCGTTTATACAAACCCTAAAAAATGTTGATGTTGAATGCGATGAGTAAAAATTTCAATATATCAAGTTTTTTCACTTCCGAAAAATCAATCCGTTTGAAAAAGTGAAATATTGAGATGCTTTTTTTCTTACCTGTCCGATCAACATTAAATTTTCAAGGCTTGTAAAGTCGGAACGAGATGCATCTTTTTTACTTAGATAATGCTTGTTTGTATACTCAAAAGAATTTTTTTAAAACAATTTTCAAAAAAATTGTTTTGATCTTCTTTTCCCAAGACCAAATGCTGCCTCATACTATACAGAGAAAGTACAAGTAGTTACAAAGGGCTTTGAAATTGTGACTGACACTACGCCCTGAAATTTTATTGCTCACTACATCCATCAGGGATATATATCCCCGTACTTTTGGTTTTGGTATAGCAAGAGTGGGTTTTGAAATTGGACAAAAACGCTGAGCACAAAAACTCAAAAAATCGAAACAGTACTTCGTGACCTTTGTAGATAATCGGACCCATCTATGCCAATTTCAGTTTGAAGTCATTTTCGCAATAATTCTGGGAGTGATTTGAAAAATGTCAAAAAAGGGTTTTTGACAAATTGACAACGCCGAAACAATGACTACAGAACACAGAAAAACATCAGAAACAACGTTAGAGGGCAAAATACTCTACAGTTTGGTTTTATAGGTCAACAATTGGCTGATACATTCCGATTTTATGTTCCCTTTTTAAAGGGGTGAAAATT
>JABUQX010043089.1:0-33738 GCA_015478945.1 Trachelipus rathkii
AGAGATCGTTCACTCACCACTTTTCTTAGCCTAGTATAGTAAATGTTTGCAAAGGTGTCAAAATTCTAAGTAGATACAATAATTTACCTGCGAATCTAGATCTGGACAATTCTTTTTTTTCATTTTGTCAAAAAAGAAAAAAAAACTAAAATCTCCCAAAAAGATTTGAAATTAATGTAACGTTTATCGCGTGATATCCAAAAAAGAATTAATTATTTCACTTGTCGCCATGCTTCAATAACTAACTTAGATTAGAAAAAAGTTCAAACTTTTAACACTATGGGATGTGAAATATGACTTTTTCTTTAAATTAATCAAAAGAAAATGGCTGAAGATTACAAAAGCTAATTACTGACAGTGGATTGTAATTTGGTAGTGCTGAAGATGAAACTAGAGTTAAGAATTTGAAACGTTGCGCGTAAATTAAATAACATGTGGACATTCTTGCATTGGCTTAACATTTTGAATGCAAGTGTTTATGTATTATGATGTATATTTTTTAGCATCAACAGTATTTAACAATTGTTTTAATGCAAGTTATATATATATATTATATTATATATATATATTATATTATATATAAAACTCGAACAAGTGAGAACAGTGAATCAAAGGGAAATGAGAGGGTCAGAAGAAGAGATTTTTAAAAAAAAAGGAAAGTCTATTCCTAGAAAGAAGAACAAAATCTGAGGAGTCGATTCAAGAAGTATTCTGACCATTTTTCAGGAGAGAGGATGTTTATCATTAAAGTAACTCTAACTCCTAAAGGAAAAATATATTTTACTGTGGATTGTAATTTTCCCACATAAGAGACTTTGTGATCCATTCAAATTAATGCTTCATTTGATATTCTGGGGATAAAAGAGCTACAAAAATTTCAACTTATTTCTTTTAAAATAGTTGGAATAAAATATTAAAACAAATAAAAAAAGTATTTTATATAGTAACATTTGAACATGTGTACAGCTTTTTATGTAACAAAGTAACACTGAAATATTGAAAATTCTCTCCTCTCGTTACTATGGCATTCACTTAGTCTGTTGTCTTTATTAACTGTGTTAAGAACGTTGCAAATAATTATCATCACAAACACCACCTTGCAGCCATGCAGGAAATGGTGTTATGTGTAAATAAATAAATTATATAATTCTTTTAGATAATCCAGATCCATCTACTTGTAGTTCTAATGCTTGTAGTTCTAATCATAGGAAGGAAATGCTTCAGCTCTGTAACCAGAAAGAACGAGAGGCTAAGAGGAAAATTTTCAACGAGGTGAGCTTAAGTTTTGGGTTTGATTAGGTTTTATAATTCAATTTAAATTTACGTTCCTGCCCACGCCTTTAAATTTATATAAATCTAATATGCGTGCATTGATGGTGGCTTAGATGATTGAATGAGCGCTTAGTCAGTTAAAATGCATTAATGATAATCCATTATTATATAATTTTTATTATTAATAAAGAACAAAACATTTTCGAATGACCCAAAAGCTATCTCCTATGATGTTTGTAAATAATAGCGGCTTTGCAGCACTAGCCTTGAGGCTGAGGAGAGTCTGTATATGTATGTAGTCTTGTGCAAGGAGGATCTGACACACTACTTGATGGTGATGGTCCACTGTCAATGTTGATGTGTTATGAGGAATGTTGTCTGGTAGGATTTCATTAAAGTGGTTTCCAAAAATCAGGATAACAAACAAGTTTGGTCACAATTTGGGTACATTAATGTCCCTCCGCAGAACGGAACGTATTAAATTTACCTATTTTATGTCATGATATCTTTTGATTTTGTGGTGAAATGGTTGTGTTGTGCAAATTTTGTAAAATTGTTAGGCATTATTTTTTTTTTGTCATAAGCTCCCAAAAGTAAGAGAGTGTATTATATTATTATATATATTAATTTATATATTATTATATGTATATAAATATTTATGTATTTATTTTTGTATTATTTATTATATATTATTGATATATTATATTATTATTTGTATATTATTATTATTATTATTGAGAATTATTCGAGTATTATATTTGGTATTATTGGTTTGAGGAGAGAGTAGATAATTTATTTGATTTAGTATAATTATTATTATTATTTATTATTATTATTGTGTTTAGTATTGGTAGATTTTAATTATTATTTCGTGTTATTTATTGATTATTATATTATATTGAATTATTATTATTATGTATATAGATTTTATATATATTAATTTTAATTAATATTGTAATTTAGGTCGCTTCCCCGCCCCCATAAACTGGGGTGTGGTGGCGCGAACATGCACCGAATCCGTCATAAATGAGTATTCTTGAAGCATTAACACGTGATATTGGGACCCCAACTCAAGCTAACCATGACCTTTTATCCCTTCTATGGCATGCAGACATAGCGCATGGGAAAATTATCTATTAATTATTTAATTATTAATATATATTATTTATTATTATTATTATTATTTTAATATTATTTATTTATTATAATTATTAATATTATGATTATTATTATATTATATTATTATAATATTATTATATTGTATTATATTATTATTATATTGAATACAATTAAACTAAGAAATATTTTTAGTCAAGAATAATCGATTTCCCTTTCGTTCCTCTGTGATTTATAAATTTAAATCTTTTGTCTTGGTAAATATTATGCTTTCGCTATTCAGGAGATGTCCGGTTCTGTTCACTTGTTTGGTAATACATTTATTATATGAGTAAGATTATATATATATATAATAAATATTAATAGTATTGTGTATATATAGTATATATTTATATATATTATATGATTATATTATATAGTTATAGTATAGTATATATATATATATTTGCAGATTAATGAAGACTTCAATAAAGACCGGAGAGGGGCTTTACGGAGAGGTATTTCTGTACACCACTGAAAGTGGTGACAGGAATGTCCTCAAAGTAATGCCCCTTGAAGGTACTTTACCCGTCAATGGGGAGCAGCAGAAATCCTTCGAAGAAATGATGACGGAAGTTATAATTTCTAGGTAATAAATCATCCTAAGATATTCTTCATTTACATCACTCTCTTTTATTGTGATGGCTATAGTTCTGGGGGTCTTATTTTCAAATTTCTTGTTTTGTTTTTTTCAGTTAGATCTCTCATTAGCAATTATTTCGCATTATTACTTTTTTATCCAGTTGTATGTTAACATCAACAGTTGTTCAATTATTCTTTCTTTTATCCTTTTGGACGATGTTAACATTCGCCTTTCATTTTATTTTTTTTTCTCATCTCTATAACTTTCCAAAATCACTCGTGGTAGTATCAATCATTCGCCACAGCCTCTTGCTTTTTTCTAACTCTAGGATTACAGCTCGTGAACTCGACAATATTTATTTCCACGATAATACCGTAGATTGTGATAGGGCTGCCAATGTGTGAATGGTAGGAGATAAAAAGAAAGGTATATCCTAAGTTGATTAAGATAATAGCTGTATATCTCCCTTTTCACTCATACGTTTTGCAAAAAATCTAATCCAAACTTTTTTCTTCTTTTACATAATTTATTTTTTTTTTTACTTTTTATTATTTTTTTTTTTTAGTTTTTTTATTTATTATATTATGTAGTATTGTATTATATTATATTTTATTAATTAGTTTTGTAGTATTTTTTCATTCTCTATTTAAGTCCCGCGTCTGCGTGGCCACTGAGGGAATTGCTTAGGCAATGAATTTGGTGGTCAATGTTTCTATTTATTTGTAATGTTGTTGTTTTTCTTTTTTTGTTGAATTTTATTATTCTTTATTTCCCCCCCTCTGCCTTTTAAAAGGCCCTGCCTAGTGGGATCATGTAATATATATCGGTGTAAAGACTTTTGTTCCTCCAGTGTTATTTTGCCAGGGTGTAAACATTTAGTAAAATTGGCTTATTAATTCAAAGTGATTGTGTTTCCTTGTTTTGTCTTTTATAAGGATCTTTTGCCCTCAGTGTTGCACGAATGAACGTTAATAGAGATTCGAACACGCGGTGATCTCTCTGGGGAACGGGCTCGATCCCAAAATCCTTCGAAAAACGGTAAGCTATTATTTTAAGAAGTTTTTATAACAATTTACTCAACCGTGTCCCTGACGCATAAGTTTGCTTTTTTTATATTTTTTGGCAGTGCACGTCACCTGCCCACGGAGCCAAGAAGCTCCAGATCAACATAGAGGCAGCCTTCAAGCCCAGTGTTTGACCCGATGAGGACTCTTCAAGCGTACTACAGCCATATATAATAATTATAATAGTTTTTTATATATTATATATATTATATATATAGTATAAATTATTAATTATGATATATAATAATATGTATATATAGTAGTATATAATTATATTAATGGAAATTTATATTATATAGACATTGTACCTTATTCACCTGACAAAGGTCAGTGGATTTATACTTACCTCAACTCTGATTCAAGGTATTTCAAGAGGAAGATGCCTAGGGACATTGCCCAGCTGGGGGAGGCAGACAAGATTGTCATCAGCACCCTCCTGGCGAGCATCATCTACGACGGTACAAGTCCTGGCAGTATTTCGACCACCACCTTAGCTTGTTGGTGTGACAGTGCACTGGATCGACCCCGTCAGCCTCAACAGGAAGAAACCAGTCCTCGGCATCAAGATGATGATTGTCCAGCATAGAGACTCCTACTTAGCCAGAGCTATGATAGACCTTCACCACCAAGGTGGTCATCAGCACGATGATGGACAACGGCAAAAACTACGTCTCTGTTGAGATGTTTTGCCGCGCTGTGTTGGGATATAGTAGAATTAAGAGAAGGCTTTAAATAATTTAAAAATAACTTAATCATTTCTGATGTAAATTGTTATTATTTCATAACATTACGTCAGGGTTGTGTCAGGAACCTGTCCAGGTCTAGGTGAGGCTCCTAGAGGTGGAGGATTAGATGGACGAGGAACGTTCCGCCGAGAACTTCCTTAACGCACCGCCTCTGTGGGGCCACCAGCAGCGGGTCGAGCAAGGGTGAATAATTGTTTTTATAATCGTATGGGAGTTAATTGTTCAATGTGTAATGTTAGCTGGTGTGTATTGAGAATGTTCAAATATTAATTAATTTTTATAAGTTTGCTCTTCTGTGTTCTTTTTAATTCGCTTCATGTTACTGTCATTATATTATAAATAATTTAATTTTTTGTAGTGTAGTCCTTACTCCTAGATTATGGAAAAATCATACGTCTGCCAGTAACACAGTTATGTTTTGTATAAAATTATGAAGTTCATAGGACTAGGCCAATCGCCTTGTATACTTGTCTTATTTATATTATGTTTTTTTATTATTATTTTTTTTAATTATTTATTTTATTATTATTTTGTATTATTTGTTATTTTTTATTATTATATTCTCATTATGTATTATTCATATTATTTATTTATCATTAGTATATTTATCAATATATTTATCATTATTATATTATATTTTTAATTGTTTATTAATTTTTTTACATGATTATTCTATAGATTAGTACTAATTTTTAGTAGTAGTAGTTGTATTTTGTATTATTAATTATTTATTTTTAATGTTATTATTAGTTATATATTTATTATAGTATATTACTATATTATTATTAATTATTATTTAGTTATTTTATATAATATTCTATTTATTAATTGGAATTATTACTAATTATTTATTTATTAATACTATAAATTTATTTTTTATTTATTCATTCATTTGCATTCATTTTTTATTTTCATTCATTTTTGATTTTCTACTTATTTTACATTTCTTTTATTTATTTTATTCTCATTATTTGATTTCTTTCTTTCGTTATTTTTCATTCATTTATTTTTTTATTTATTTGTTTATTATTTTTAAGTTGTTTGTTTGTTTTCTATTTTTTATATTTATTTTGTATATTTTTTATAATTATTTAGTTTTATAATAATATTTTTTCAAATAAGCATATTATTATTATTAGTATTTATTATTCTATTATTTAATTTATTATTTTTTATTTGAGTTATTAATTTATCATATAGTAATTAAGTTATATTAATTTTAATTGGCATAATAATTTAGTTATTTAATGTATTTTATATTTATTAATTTTCATTTATTGTTATTTTATTTTTTTAATTTAATTTTTAATTCATCAAATATTTTTATTCATTTACGTTTTCATTCAATAAATACAAAGAATGAATGTTGAAAAATTTATTTATGAATTCATTAATTACTTTATTTATTTTTGTATATTTTAATTAATTATATTTATTTGTATTTATTTGATATTTATTTTATAGTTTTAATTTTTTATTTATTTCTCATTTTTATATTTATTTTCTTATTTTATTATATTTTTGTCACACTTTTTATTTTTTTATTATTATGTAGTTTATTTAGTATTTTTTTTATTTTATTTTTTTTTTTTTTTTTTTTTTTTTTTTTTATCAAATTTTATATTCGTTTTAATTTGTCTATTTTTCTATATTTATTACTTTATTTATTATCTATAAATTATTCTATTTATATTATTATTAATTTAATAGTTTTATTTTTTTTTTTTCTTTATTTATTATCGTGATTTTATTTTATTTTTTAATATCGAAACATTTTTTTTTTATATATATATATATATTATATATATATATATAAATACATATATATATAATAAAATATTTATATAAATTGTTACTATATAATTATAAATTTTCAAAAATATATATATATAAATAAATATTTTATATTAAGTATATATATTAGATTATTGGAAGAATTTAGTATAGTTAGCTGAGTCTTCATGCTGACAACCAAGGCTGAATTTTTATATTTATTTGCAGTGACACGTCACCTGCCCACGGAGCCAAGAAGCTCCAGATCAACATAGAGGCAGCCTTCAAGCCCAAGTTTGACCCGATGAAAGCCCTGCAAGCGTACTAATCAGCTTTCCATATATAATATATATATATTATATATAGTATTATATATATTAATATATATTATATAGTATAGATTTATATATGATAATATATATAATATAATTATATATATTATTATTATATATATATAATATATAGTATATTTATATTATATTTAATAGATATAGTATATAGATACATGTACCGTTATCACCTGACCAGTTCAGTGGAGTTATACATTACCTCAACCTGAGTTCAAGTCATTTCAAGAGGAAGATGCCTAGGGACATTGCCCAGCTGGGGGAGGCAGACAAGATTGTCATCAGCACCCTCCTGGCGAGCATCATCTACGACGGCACAACTCCCGATAGTAGTCCAACCACCACTGGAGCTTCTTGGTGTGACAGTGCACTGGATCGACCCCGTCAGCCTCAACAGGAAGAAAGCAGTTCTCGGCATCAAGATGATGATTGTCCAGCATAGAGACTCCTACTTAGCCAGAGCTATGATAGACCATCAGCACGATGATGGACAACGGCAAAAACTACGTCTCCTTTGAGATGTTTGCCGGCGATGTTGGTGATGGAGTAGAAGTAGAGGTAGGCTAAATTAAATTTAAAAATGCCTTAATCATTTCTGATGTAAATTGTTATTATTTCATAACAATCTCAGGTTGTTCAGGAACCTGTCCAGGAAGGTGAGACTGCCCAAAACAATCTAGGTGGGTGAGGCCGTAGAGGTGGAGGGAGTAGAGGACGAGGACGTCCGCCGAGAACTTCCTACGCACCTACTCTGTGGGGCACACACACGTCAGCAAGGTGAAACAAAAAAATAATCTAAGTGTAATTTAATTCCGCCAAGTTTAAGTTATGGGAATTTTCAAAATAATAATTTTAAATTTTAGCGAAAATTTTAGTCTTTACTTCACTTATTAGCATTTATTAGTTTAAAGTGATAAAAAAAAAAATTTTCTTATGTGTCAGTCACTCCATTGTAGAAAAATCATACGTCTGCCATAACACAGTAATGTTTATAAAATATACAGTTTTTAAATGTCCTTATTTATTATTAAATTGATTATTATTATTTTTTCTTACTATTTTATTATTAATTTTATTTTCATATTATTATTGTATAGATCTTAGTATTATAAATTCTTATTACTATTGTTATAATTACAATTATCTCAAATTTAAGTATTATTATTATATCTATATTATTATTGAATTATCATTTTTTATATATTGTTTATATATTGTTATTATATTATATTTTATTCTCATATTTATCTTCGGAATATCCATTGTTTATATTTTTTACTATTATTTTTTTAGTTTTAATTTATTCTTATTAGTTTATTATTCTGTAGTATTATTTATCATTTTTGGATTAATATTATCATATTTTTTATAATATTAATGATTATAATTTTTATTTATTATTAAGTTTTTATTATTTTATTATATTTTTTATATTATAATTTTATTATATATTATAATAAATATATTATATTATTATTGTATTAGTAATTTTGATTATTATACATTATTTTATTTATATATTATTATTTAATTAATTATAATTAAACATTTCATAATTAACAAATCCAGTTTTTATAATTATATTATTCATTTTTTAATAATTAATTTTATTAATTTTTATTAATTAACTATTATTTAATCTAAAATTTTTTAATAATTAATTATTTAATCTCTTATTTTTACTTATACATATTTATATCTGTTAATTATTTATATTAGTAATTATTTATTTATTATTTAACTATTTATTATTATTTATTTAAGTATTTTATATTTTTTTTTATTCATTTATTTTTTATTGACTTTTTTTTTTACTCATTTTTTTCCCCTTTATTATTTTATTTTATTACTATGAATTTATTGAATTTTTATTTATTTTATTATTTTATTTATTTTATTTTTTCTTGATTTATTTAATTTATTTTATTTTTAAACTACTTAAATTTTCTTATTTTTAACTTTTTATTATCATTTATTTTTTATTTATTTTTTTATTTTATTTTTCTTGTTTTATTTTTTTATTTTTTTTTTTTTTTTTTATTTTATTTTTTAATTTTTTTTTTTATTTTTTTTTTTTTTTGTTTTTTTATTTTATTTTTAATGTTTATTTTTTTTTTTTACTATTTATTTTATTTTTAATTTATTTTATTTTTTTTTATTTTTTTTTTATTTTATCAATTCTAATTTGTTTTGTTAAATCGGTTTGTTAATATAATAATTTATTTAAAATTGATTCTTATTTATAATTATAATGTGTAGATTTTTATTTTCTTATTATTATTAGTTAGTTAATATTATTAATATTTATTATCTAATTAATTATGCTTATTATTAATTAATTATTTTTATTATTAGCTCTAGCTTTTTCTCAACTGATGACTCGCTCTTTGTGCCAGATTCTTAGCATATAATAATTTTAATTCTATTATTAGGTAATAATTTATTACAGTTCATGAAAATTGAATTCAAAATACTAAAGTCAAAGAAACTATCTATTAAAGCACTACATTGACAATCCTAAAAAATAGTTTTGAAAAAGTGCCAATCTTTAATTTAACTAACTACAGTCTCTATAACTTTTACTTAACTTAATAGTTAAATCCATGTACATAAAAAAACTAACTAACTCTAATAGCCTTACTTAACGTTAAATAATGTAATTTATTTTTAATTTCTATTTTTTTTAACTCCGTAAAAATAGAATAAAAGCTACGGGCAAAAAAAAAAAATGGCACCTAAGTGAGCTTTTTCAACACTGTCGATACGTAGATTTAAAAAAAATTGGCTCGAGCTTAACTGGAGGCAGATACACATGAACCATATCTTGTTTTACGACTCCGTCGTTTGAATTTTTTTTTTTAAATATATTTCTAGTATATGATACTACAATCAATTAAGGTATATCGGACATATTTAAAAATTATTAGGACCTTTACGTCTTTACACCTCAGTTTATTTTTATTTTTGAACTAGAGGAATACCTCAAGGTATAAACTACAAAGATGGCAGGAGTGGGGTCTCTCGGCCTCCGGGGAACGACAGGTAGGACTATTTCCCCTCCTCGTAAGTGTCGTACTTTCGAGATATTTCATTTTTAAAAACAATATTACCAAAAATGTGATTTTTAAAAATTATTTAAAATAACTGTCGAACTTTGAATCATGTCCGTTTCCACTGAAATTCATGTTGGTATCATATAGTACAATTTAAATGAAAAAAAAAAAACAAATTCAAAACTGACCATTGGCCAAAACAGAATACACCTCTAATATATATAATATATATATATATATATATATATAATATAATAGTATATATAATTATTTATATATAATATATAATATATATAATATAATATAAATAAATGAATAATGTGGTTACTCTATAATTTTTAACTATGCGTAGAAACGACATCGTGCTATATACGAGACACGATATCGTATATATGGCCTAGTTTTTAAGTATTTATCAACGAATAATATTAAAAAATATTTAAGCTCTCGAATGTGGCTAGAACATTTTTGTCAAAGACGTTGTCTAGCATTCGAAATTATAATGCATAAACATATAAATCAATTACATAACCAATGACGTTTATCAATGGATACAGGTTAAAATTCGTGGTGGAATCAATATAGATTTCATTCGTTTCAATGAATATTCGTAAACCCAATAACTAAACCACACAATAAATTATTACTCCGTTATAAGCGTAATTTATACAAACTTTATAAAAACAAAAATAAACATTTGTAGTTGTACTCGAATATTAAGTAAATATGGCTTATCATCTGTATGAAAATTTGTCAGATTACCGCAACGGCCATAATGAATGCGTCAATATCAAGAAAGAGGAAAAACTGTTTTAGAATACTCTATAGAAAATTGTTCCAATAATACTTTTTATATAATTTAAAAAAAAGAAATAAAATTTGGAACTAAATTAAAAATTGGGTAAAAATTTATTTTTGGCCGTTTTGTGTTAACCGAATTCGCGCATATTAATATATATATAATTATATATTATTATTAATATATATATAATATATTATATATATATATATATATTATAATTATAATATATATATATTAATATATATATAATAATATATTATATATATATATGTATAGTATATTATATATATATAAGATATTTTAAAACGGACGACCATCAGATATTTTAGTTTTGACGTGAATATAATTAGTGATTATATTCATAAATTTTAGTTGCGGGGTTGCAATGTGAGCTTAGAGAAAAAGATTAGAATTGCAAACATGCAAAAATATTTTTTAATGTAAGCAAAATTAGAGGTTTTATTCCTGGAGGCTAAGCAGTCGAATAACTTTGCCTAACTACCGATGCTGTACTTTGTAAGAAAGCCTGATGGGAAAATTGGGTCTTCTCACAGCTTTAAACACTATGTATAAAAGCCCGTTTCTTGCCTCCAAGATATAGTTTGTATAATTGCAAGAGGGAATGTCGAAATAAATTAAATGTGAGACTATCCCCAACTCAACTTAAAGTAAGTCGAATTAGAATATTCACTATAACATACAAGTGTTAGTCGCTTGCACTAGTTAGAATATATATAAACGATAGGGTTAACGATTATAACCTTTTACGATATAACGATGCTAACGACCAACACAAGACCTCCGTGAATATCTAGGACTATTAAACTTCTAATTCAGGAATTTTCAAAAATTTTTAAGGTTGCTTTCCGAGCAGCAGCTACAACAAAAGTGATAATGAAATTATAGGCAACCTCGCCCCAGTCAAGCTAACCTTTACCTCCAGAACATTTGAACCCCTTTTGTTGCCAGAATACTAACTAGGTAATAATTTATTAATATATATAGATATAATACATATATATATATAAGTACTATATTAATATATATATATAATATATATATATAATATATAATATATATATATATATAATATATATATATTTATATATAATAATATAAATTAAAATCTTATATTAGATATTGATATAGTATTTATACAAATTTTATTTAGGATTATATTTTATTTTATCTATATAAAAAAAACACACTATATTATATTATATATATATATATATATATATATATATATATATATCAGTCTATAGAACTATATATAGTAATCATCATATATCATAATATTATACTCGGAGCTAGCAAAAATCGCGTTTGAAAAAGATCGAAATTGGCATAAAGAAAATGTTGGATTGATAGCACAGAAGTCGCTTAAAGTGCTTAGGTTCAGAAAATTTAGGAACTAGTTTGGCTTTGACAGGACAGGAAATAAAAGAAATTATCACTTCTATTGAGAACTTGTTCTCCTTCATAATACAGTGCTGAAATAATATGATTAGAGTGGAAAGAATTTGAAATCGGAGTTTTTTCCTTAAATCATTCTTGGGTCAGTTTTTAGTACTTCCGTATAACTTAAAATTTTGCAGTTATAGGATAATAAGTGACTATAAAATGTCATAAGAATCTCTTGCAAAACTCTAACATAAGTATGGATTTGCACAAAAACTTTCGTTCCTTCGCAGAAAGACCGACCATACCGTAAATGAATGTAGTTTTACTTTCATTCAGCACATCAATACATCCGACAAAAAGATTGTTTCCAAGATTTCTTTTTTCAAAGTTCTCTGGAATTCGTTGTAAAGTTTCAATTAAAAATAGTTTTGATTATTTACACAAAAAAAGAATGATAGATAGTATTACCCTGTAGCTACCCATTTGTTTTCAAACGCAGGGCTCGTTCGCAAAGCTCCACAGATTTATATTTTATAATTCAATTTATAATATTCAGTACTTTCAGCCTTCTAATTTATTGATTTTGCCATTCCAGCAATGTTTATACACATGATATGTATATTTAAAGTTTCTGGTTTAATTAACAAAAAAAAATACATCTACGAGAAACTTCACACAAAGCTGATCAAATATGCGGCATTGCAGTACTAGATATTAGAAAAGCAAACGTGCCGAATAACTTGCATCGTTGTCCTAAGGTTTATTAAATCGAATAACTCGTTAAAAAAATACTCCTAAGAAATTCAATGCAATTAATCGGCAGTTGTTTATTGCAGTGGTTTTCAAACTGGGGTGCGTCTCGAAATAACAAAGGGTGCGCGACAACCGTGAAGAAAACCTTAAATTTTATATTTTAGTAATATATATATTAATATATATATATATTATAAATATATATAAATATATATATATATATAATATAATATATATATAATATATATATATATATATATTATATATAGTGAATTGGTTAGAGCTAGAAGAGCCACGATCCATATCTCAAAAACTACAATAGTTAACAGGAAAAGGATACCATGTTGAATCCTGCAAAAATTTCGAGGGCGGAAAAGTGTAAAATAAAAAAAAAAAAAAATGAAAAAAATCATATCTCAAAAAACTACAAAGCTACAGCGAAAGGAATACATTTTGAAATCCTGGTAAATTAGTTAAGGAAATGTAAAAAATAAATAAAAAATAAATAAATAAAATAAATATTTGCTATTTTTAGGGGCTCGAGCCGACGGGAACACAGGGGGGACGTTTTCCATACCGTAGGGAGGGCGGAGAACCCCGCGACACCCAAATACAAAGAGCGGGGTGCCGGAGACCCTCCCCGGAGGGGGGAATTAGTTCTACCCCCGGTGTTCCCGGAAGGCCGAGAGACCCCACTCCTGCCATTTCGGTGCGTAAGGATTAATCTTAGTAAAAGAAAAAAAAGCAAATTAAATAGAAAGTCTATTTAGTTAAACGAGTAACCAATAAAAGTCTCAAATAGGCCCTCTAATCATATTACTAAATATTAACAATAATATTTTTATTTTTTTTATTTTTACATTTCCTACTGTTTCAAGATTCCAAAAATGTCTTCCTTTTCGCTGTAGCTATGTATTGTTGAGATATATATTTTTTTTTTTTTTTTTTTTTTTTTTTTTTTACATTTCCGCCAAATGGACAAGTCCATCCAGCAATGTAATTCCTTGTCCTTGTGGCTCTTGTAAGTTTTTGAGATATGGATTGATGATAGTTGTCGCTCTAAACCAACTTATACCCATATATATATATATAAATATAATATATATATATATATATATATGATTAATATATATAGAAGGGATAGGTGCATGGAAATCTATTTTTTTGATTTTTGGGGGTGCTGCACTAAGGAAAAGAATGGGAACCACTGGTTATTGCGGGAAATAATGTTATTTTTAGTAATGTTTAAAAATCCACTTCACCGATGACAAACAAAAAAGAAACGATTGAACCTAAAGAATATCAGTAATAGAGCACAAAACTAATAATTGGAAGAAACTGTCATTTTATATAATCAGAAATCTCAATTATCGTTCAAACACCAATTGTAAACCTAGCATAAAGTTCTATTTTTTTCACGAAGCGGCCAAACCAAGTCAAAATGGCGTCTAGTTGCTGCCGCTTACAAATAGTTGTTGTTCAAGTTTTATCACATCGTACGTCGCAATTTTTTTCCAAATTTTCTCTTTAAAATATTACAAAGTTAATGTAAGTTTTTTGAGATTATTTTTAGTTTGAATTTTTTTTTTTAAAATAAAAATTATATTATATTTTATTAACATCAAATTTGAATTTCTGCATTGAAATATTGATAATATTTAAGCGTATAATATATATATTATATATATATTAATATATAAATATATATATATAATATAATAAATAAAATATAATATATATATATATAATATTAATAATAATTGGTGGAATAAATTTGAGAAAGAAGCTAAAATATCGCTATATTCAAAAAACTTACAATAGTATCAGAAAAGGAACTACTTTTTGAATCCTGGCAAAAGTTTATTGCGAAAAACTAAACAAAAATAAAAAAAAAAAAAAAAAAAAAAAAAAAAAATCATATCTCCAAAACTACAAAACTAGCTACAGCGAAAAGGAATACCATTTTTTTGAATCCTTGTAAATTTTGTTAGGAAAATGTAAAAAAAAAAAATAAATAAATAAATTAAAAATAATATGGCTATTTGTTTTTTTAGGAGCAGAGCATAATTATATTATATATATTATTGTATATTATTACCGCAGTTAGGGGGCTCGAGCCGACGGGGAACACAGGGGGGACGTTTCATACCCGAGGGAGGCGAGGCGAACCCCCGCGACAACCTCAAACCAAGAAGCGGGGGTCCGGAGACCCTCCCGGAGGGGGGAATTAGTCCCTACCTCCTAGTTCCCGGAAGGCCCGAGAGAACCCCGACCCTGCCATCCGGTGCGGTATACCCTTGGGTATTCTAGTAAAAAGAAAAAAAAGCAACAAAATTTAATAGAAAGTCTAATTTATTTTAACGATAACCAATAAAAGTCTCTAAATAGGCTTTCGTAAATCATATACTATAATTATAGCAATAATATTTTTTATTTTTATTTTTTTTCATATTCCTATCTAAAATGTTACCAGGATTCAAAAACTATTCTTTTTTGCTGTAGCTATTATTTTTGAGATATAGATATATTTTTTTTTTTTTTTTTTTTTTTTTTTACTATTCGCCCGAAAATTGGACCCACATTCCCAGCAATGTATCCTTTCCCCTGGGCTATTTGTTTTTGAGATATGGATTTGAGATAGTTGCCGCTCTAAACCAATTATCACCTAGATATATATTATTATATATAATAATATATATATATATATATTATAATAAATATATAATAATATATATATATATAGTAATAAAATTATATCTATATATATATATTATATATATTACTTAATAAAATTATATTAGGCCAAACTAAGAAGTTACTCGCAATATATCTCGAAAAGGTAACATTATAGCAATTAATTATGATAACATAAATATGGAATCAGGTTTTCGAATTTGTATGGAAATGACAAAAAAAATTACTTTTTTTTTTGTTGAGTTTGTCTTTTGAAGTGTAAAGAACAACAGAACTTCAAAAGGATATGGAATCAGCCTATAAATTTTTTTTACCGGGCTCGAATGCTCGACGTGTTGATCTTAGGATTGGGCCGGGACTTTCCCTATACCGCGTAGGAGCGAGGAACATCCCGCGACAGGCCTAATTGACAGAGATGCCTAGTTCGCTGAAAGGGCGAAAACCCTACTGAAGTGTTTAACTCGAGGACTGCCGTCGGAAACTATTGCGCCGAGAAATGTTCTCTGAGATCAAGTGTTTCGATGGCAGAAAGAGGAAGATGCTGGACCAACTGCAGGGCCGAAAGCTAACTGAAAATTGTTTAGATATAATTGATATATATATTATATATAATATAATATATATATAACGAGGGTAGGTCTTGGGGAGGACGTTTTATATATATTAATATATAATATAGATAATTATATATTAATATATATATATATATTATATTAAAATATATATATTAAATAGATATATATCTTCAATTTTGATAATTTATATAATATACAGTAATTCACAATACGCACTTAAAAATCATGATTTATACATCAAACAAAATTTTTGACATTTTAAAAAATGATTCCCTAAAGTTCAAAAAAAATGATGCCCAAAATGCCAGGATACAGTAGTTTATAGCAGTAAAAAATATGCCGAGTGTGGGCACAATCTACTTTTAAACGTAAGCTAACCAGCTTCCAATAATTTCGTTTAAAAGAAAAAACAGCCCACGCATTGAAAAAAAAAAAAAGGAATTCTCGATGGTTGGAATAAGCAGAAATAATAAAAAAAATGCTTTGGCAGCAGCAGCAAGAGCAGGAACCACGGGTGGACAGGGTGTTTCAAGCGTAGGGATGATTCAGTCGTGTAGAAAATATATATATTATACTATATTATAATATATAAATATATATATATATATAGTATATATATAATTATATATATATCTATATAATATTATAAATTATATATATAATATAATATATTATATAATCATCTCGCATTCTTCCACCACTGCGTCTCCCTCGTAACATCAAGAGGTGCTTTGTTCTCACATGAAATTTTGTGAATATGGAGACTCCTAGGATCACCGTTGTGGTACCTTCCTTCCAGCCACATCGTTTTTGGACCTCCTGCCTTCATTTTCCTTGCAATTTCATCTTCCTCTATTAAGCCAGCGTCTGTGCCACTGAGGAATGCGTAGACAGGACAGGGGGTTAACTTCATTTATTTAAATTTTGTTTTTCTTTTGTAATTTTTTTTTCTTGCCCCTCATTTTGAAAAGGGCCCTGCCCGTGAGTGGTGTATCATATATATATATATATATATATATATATATATATATATATATATATATAATATAGCAGAATATATATTTTATTATATATAATAATACAATACATATATATATAAATATATATATATATATATATATATATATAATATAATATATATATATTATATCATATATAAATACCCATATATATATAAGTATATAATATATATATATATAATATATAAAATATATATAATATATATATAATATAATATATAATATAGTATATATATTAGATAACCGAATATCTATTTATCTATTTTATAAATATTCTCTAATGCGAATGTTTGCGATTACATTTTTTAATGGTTACGAATCTACTACATTTTTAAACTTCATGTTGGACAATTAACTGAAGTAAGGCAAGTCCTTGCTAACTTGGATAGATCAAGATACTTCTCATGCATCCTTCCCTATATAAGAGTCTTTGCCAGGGGAAATGCATTTCTCTCACATACCGACCGACGATTTTTGTTGTTGCTTAGACACCTGATAATCTTCATCGCCAATGCTTGAAAATAGAATTGTATTCATTATGTCAATGACAGTGATGATTATGTATGGTATTGAAGCAACGTGGGTTGCTCTTTGTTTTCCATGAAGACAGATGGCACATAATAGAAACAAACATGAAGAACTTGCTGAAGAGTTTGATAGATTAAATCAAAATATGCACATTTGCACTAAACACCTTGCTCTAAACGATCCGAATGATGATATCGGATTTAGTAAATATTTAAAACGATTTACTAATTCGGATATTATTACAACAACTCATATTATTTGTGACCATTCAAACGTGATAACTGCCATATTTGCTGATCTTCATCAGGTCATGGTAGTTCTATCTCAAGATGCAAATGCTATTGGCATATAATATAAATAAAAAACCGCCATAGATTTTATCGCTTTCATTTTTGGACGTCACTAATTGAAAATAAGGAAAGGCAACTGCAGTGGCAATCACAAATACATATATTAAATAAATTTGTATGGATTCACCAATGTCTTATCCCAATATTAAAATGAATATGAATTTATATAGTGATGTTTTTACAGATGTTGATCTAATACCACCTGCAGGAGAAGTACTACTAAGAACTGCTGTAGCAACACTATATCACTATATAAATAATTAAATTATTCTGATTTTTATTTTAAATTTCTGACAAAGTTCAACAAAAAAAAGAATATTGAAGCTCAGCAGGGTTGCCAACGGAATTTTTTGAGTTTAACTAATTAAATACAATAAATTAATAATGACAAATTATAAAATGCAAAACAAAAACAAATTTTTGGATGTTTTTTTATTTTATAAATATATAATAACTTCTTTGTTTTATCAACTTTTTGAACAGTTTTTTATTTTTCAGGGAGCAACTGCACACTTCTTTCCCCCCCTATCTACGGAGGTCTCTCTCTCTCTCTCTCTCTCTCTCTCCTCTCTCTCTATATATATATATATACTATATATATAATAAAGTATATATATTAATATATAATATATAATAGATATATATATATATATATTATAATATATAAATAAATATATAGGCAACTAACTTACACAATATGTTCTTTGTTTAAGACTAAATAATAAAATTGCGATTAGGCAATATTTAACACCTAGCTCCCATCAAGGCGACAAGGGATAGGACAGGCTGGAAACATGGTGATGTCGCCTTGAAGGTAGCTCGATTGCTTTAAAACTTAAAACTCTTCACCCTCCAAGACTCCACCAACCAGACTCTACAGGTATCATCAGACGGCAGTTAGTTGAAAAATAAAAGGAAAATTCCTATTTGAAAGGAGTAATATAAGTAAGAGGTGTTACCCCAGAGTTCGGATTATCTCAACAGCTCGCTCAAAGTGGATATTGTATGCCCTTTTGTCGCTAGATGTGGCGAGCAGTACAGTACGGTTTATGAATAAGTGTGCCAACAGTCAGGCAGGTAAAAGGTGTTTACTATTTTTTTTTAAGTGTTATTTTGTAATGGTAGGTTCCATTCGTTTTTTTTTTTTTCAACCGATATAGCGGAACATAACCAGAAATAATTTTGCATTAAATTAGCCTCAACCTAGAAAAAAACTACTGCCAGACCCATCCAATCTAACAGGAAACCATTGAGAAGTCAATGGCAAAAACAAAACTGTGGTACAAATGTTTCAAGGACGACCACCAACAAAGACAAATCCGGAAATCATTGAAAGATTTTTCGATATCCTTGCATTTTGTAGGCGAATTTCCACGATGATTATGAATTTGGAAGAGTTATACGAGACTATTCAACTCATTTTGTTGGACGTTTTGAACATGAGACGCATTTCAGCGAAATCTGTACCAAGACTGCTGAGCAATGAACAGAAATTCGATTACGTTTTTTTCTGTACGGAATTCGGACAAGAAGTCAGAGATAACCCCAACTCCATCTCCAATATCACAACTGATGATGAATCATGGGTTCATTGCTATGATTCTGAAACTAATTAGCAGTAGTCTAGGTAGAAGTCGCAAAAATCACCGCGGCCGAAAAAAGCTCAAAGTTCTGTTTTTTTTCCACATTCAAGGGATTGTTCGCAAGGAACTCTTTACCTCCTAGTCAAACTGACAATGGAAGACAGGTTTTGTTGATGTTTTTAAGCTGCTGAGGGAGGGCATTCGGCGCAAACGTTCATACAAGTGACTTCCAAAACATTATATCGATTCCACGGACAACCAGTTAGCCAGAACGTGGCCCCTGTGACATTTTCATATTCCAAAAATGAAATTACGGATAAAAGGATGTCGTTTCAATACGATTGAGAAGTTCCAGGCAGAATCGCAGGTCCTCAACGCAATCAAACTTGAAAATTTCCAATGATGCATGGAAACTTGCGAAAAACGTTGGGATCGCTGTATTTATAGAAACTCAAGGGAACTACTACAAAGGTGACGATCGTAACAAGAGATGTGGTAAAAAAAATATGTCAAATTTTCAAACACGAGTAGAGTAACAAAACTATAGTTTTGAATACAAGAGGAGAGTGTTTATCTCTATATATATAATCATATTATTAATTATTTAACTTTTTTTATAAATAATTACTTAAACTAAGACGCATGCTTTGGCGTGGTACTTTTTAGATCGTACTATATTTATATGCTCACATAAATGAGTTTGTCTACGGATCATATATACATAGTATATATATTTTATTTTTTGTTTAGCTATATTTATGTTTTAACCTATTATACTCTCAAAAATATATTAATTATATTACTAGTTTATTTGAACTGTAAATAAATGTAATATCTCAAAAAACTGATGTGATAGACAAATCGATGACGAGATTTAGGAATCATGAGCATCATACAATTTATACTTTAAACGTTGGTGATATAAATACTATATTGATATACATATAATTATTTTGATTTGACTTACATGAATTATTATTTTATTACTTCATTACATCATTAGAGAGATATCATAATATGTATCTACATTCTAAATTAATAATTAATAAAACGATAATAATTTTAATTTCTAATATTTCATTATTAGTATAATTAGTGTCTAATAGATATTGAAATGTATTTTTAAAAACTAAATATAGTTATTTTAATAAATAAAATTAGTAGATCGATTAAATTTATAAATGAAGAGATATATATATGTGAAGCTTCAACAAAAAGATAAAAAAATCAGACTAAGTGAAAAAAAATTTTTATTAGTTGAACGTAAGTATATTTTTTATTATGAATTAATTCTATCATAACTGGCTATGACAATACATCGCTATTTAGGATTAACATCAGTAAAAATAATACAATATAATCGATTTTCGGAACAAACACTAAATTTTGCATACCTAATATAATTTATATATTACTCTAAGATTGTTCGAATTTTTACATAACCACTAAAATTAATATATATATAATAATATATATATATATATATATTATATATGATATATATAATATATATATATATATATATATATATATATATTATTATATATTAATATATAGTGTTATATTCTAAATATATTTATATAAATTAATTAATATTTATAGAAAAAGAAATTAATATATAGAATATTAATATCTAATAATAATGTAATTTAAGTTAAATTAAATCATAAACAAGGTTTATTATTTACTGATATTTTTTATCCCTCTATAAAAGTCATTTTCTTTCATTTTTTGTAAATAGACTGACCAATTACTATCGATGGTGTAATTAAAATATTTCTTTCATATATATATAGAGTTTATAAACATATACATATATAACTAAGGTATATTAATAGGCATTAAATTGTTAGGACCGATATATATCGAGTAATATAAATAATACATAATACTGTAGAAGAGCAAAGGTAAATTAATGAGTCATTTTTTTCTCTCTCTCTCTTCACTCTCATATATATACTTCTATATTATTCTTACTCTATTCTATACTCTTCTCTATCTCATATCTATATAATATATATTCTTCTCATTCAATCTATTACTTATCCTCTCATCACTCTTTACCCTTGCGATTGAATATCTGGCACTGTATTTATGACTGAGAAAAATTCAGCATAAGGTTCTTCCATTTTCTATAATATTGTTGTTATAGTACTTCTTCATTCTTTGTGAGTTCTTATATATAGTCTATTTGTAAGTGTATTCTTACCACCTATATCTCTACTATTTATACTTCTACTTTTATTATAGGTATACATATCATACTATATATATATATACTTATATATATATATATAGTATATATATATACATATAATAATATTTATATATATATATATACCTATTAATATATAATATATATATACTATATACTAATTATATTATATATTATTAGTCTCTCTATTCTACCGTATATGTAATATATATTCAGAAGATTCACCTATCTATATCTCGTATATACTATATATATACTACTATACTCTACTATCTATATCTGATATATAACTCTATTAACTATATTATTTATTATTCTATATATCTATATAAATATATCTACTTCTTCTCATGTATTATCACTATATATATATCTCTATATCTTAACTAATATATATATTACATATATATACTCTTCTCTTATATATTCTACTCTATCTATATCTATATATATATTATATATATATACTATACTTTATTAATAATATCTATATATATATATATTAAATACAATAATATTACATTATAAATATTTTTTTATATATATTACTATTACTATATCTCATCGAAAGTTCGTCTTACTTACTTACTATTTTATCTTCTCACTTAAGACTTTCGTTAATGAATAATATGGGTTATTCACCTTATGTATTGTCGTAGCTTACAAAGGTAAATATATATTACTTCACTATCATGAAGACAAGTAATCTGATGAGATTGTCAAAGTGTGAGCAAAACTAAACAAAAATAATTCTAAAGTGGAAAAATATATCGAAAAAAAGGCTAAGAAACTTTGGAAGAGAAAAGAGAGTGTATAAGTAAAAGAGATGAAGAACTATATTAATAATAAATAATTATAATAATAATAATGATTACTAATAAGAAATAGTAAATATATTATATACAATAAAAAAATAAATTATAGATAACCTTAACAAAACACCCACTTCACCCATAAACATTATATATTATATATATATAATATTATTATTATATATATATTTTAAAAATATAAATATAATATATATATATATATATATATATATATTAATTATAGTTTTTATACCTATATTTATATATACATATATATATAATATATATATATATTATATAAATATATATTCTTATATATATATATTATATTATAATATATAATAACTTATATATATATATATATATATATATATATAATATATATATTATATATATATATATGGATGTCGTGAGTGGACCAGAAAATTGGTGTGCTGAATAAGTACTCCCCCCCCTATAGAAGGATTGGAAGAGATTGACCAGTACCAGGTCTCCTGACCTTTTACTATAATTTATATGTAAGGCGTGTAGTATACTAGTGAAAGCTTGAATTTGAAACTTAGATATTAAAAAATTGTTTAAAATAGTACTTTGCATCAATATAACAAGTGAAAATATCAAAATATTTTAATTGAATGAACATTTGATTAAATCAAATTAATCATTAGTCAAAAGTTATATTTAAACTTTAATATATTATATATATATAGTATATATATAATATAAATATATATATATATATACTATAATATTATATATATTATTATATATTATATATATACATATATATATATATATATATATATATATAATTTTAAATTAAATGCGAATGAAATGTTTTGAAAAACGATCAGTTAAAATTGCATAAAATGATCGAAATTTAAAGAGAATGTAAGATGTGAAGCTCAAAAAGAAAAAAATTCAGACGGAACAAATTTGTTTTAGTTCCAACGTAAGTTTATTAAGCTACTAACGCTGACACATCTCTCTCTCTCTCGATTAATTCTATGAGAATATCTTCACGACAGAACAATCTAATTTTTCAAGTTCGCTAATTATTTTCTATGGAATAGAATTGGGTTCGAACAAAAATTATAAATATATAATATTAGTATATATATTATATTAATATATATATATATATATACTATAATATATATATTATATATATATCTATATATATAATATATAATATATATATATATATATAATATACTATATATATGATAATTATATTATATTATATATTATTAATAGTAACTATATAAATATATATACAGAGAGAAGAGAGAGAGAGATGAAGAGAGAGAGAAGATGTAAGAGAGAAGAGAACTTAAAGAAAGACTTAGAGATGCAAGAGAGAGAGAGGAGAAGAGAGAGAGAGAGAGGATATACGAGTGATGTATCGAGAGTAGGAAAAGAGAGAGGAGTTACAAGGAAATGTAACAAATGCTGGTTAGTAGTTGTTTCTTAATTCTGAAATTTTTTCGTCTCTTTTGGTGGGGGGGGAACCGGTTTGCTTTAATATTTCTGACTTTCATTTTTGGCCTTTCGGAGCTAACATTCCTTTGCCTTTCGGAAATGACCCAGCATGTGATTGTTGTTTGCCCCTTTCAGCCATAGTCAGTTTGCTTTTACTCCACGTGGTGCGTGGGATTATTTGTGGGGCGCGGATTAGTTCTGTCATTTCCATATATGAATTTAAATAATTCATAATTATATATATGCTCATATCTATAATATTTATATATAATTAATTTATACTTACATCTATATATAACTTATACATCACTACTTATGCAATATATATATATTAATCTCTACAATATATATATTTTCTTATTATATATATATATATATATATTATAATATTTAAATATATTAATTATTATATTAATAAATTAGTATCTACTATTTATATATATATATCTAATATATATATATCTTTATAGTCACTATATATTTATATTTAGATATATTTAAATTAATATATATTTATTGACAGGTCTTCGTTAGTCTACTGTTTTATTTAACATACACACATTAATTATGCTACCACTATAGGTTAATAAAATATCCGAGCTACTCCATGCCATGGACTATAACTGGGGTATCCAAAGTATATAAGTTTGCACCTTATAATACTATATTAAATAAAATAGCAAAAATATCAAAAATAAAAAATAAAAATATAAAAAGAAAATTTAATTATTCATAAAATCACTAATAATATGAGCTATCTCTTTCCCATGTTTATTGGAATTTTCTGTAAACATTTCTCTTAATCTAATACCCCTAAATATATATTATATATATATATAATACTATACATAAAGTATATGTTTATTAATTAGTATCAAAAAAAATAAAATACAAAAAAAATATAAAATAAAATATTAATTTTGTTATTAATTATTATTTAATATATATGTTAATTATATGGATTAAGATACTATATCGTATATTTTAAATAGAAGTTTCAAAATTAGTAGTTATTCACGTTTACAAAAAATATAATTCGCTATTTTCAGATTAAGTTTTTATTTATTTATTTGTTTACAATTATATTCAGTAAAGGAGGTCGATACGAATTAAAAAAATTTCACAGTGGCCATCTATGATGCAGGGGAATTGAGGACATGAATCATGGTGGTGGAGGGTCTGTGGAGGCTTTTACACGAGGATTTCTTTTAATATTATTGACGACGGGGGTGGATCCCGGTATAGCACCTCTATATCACCCTAACTTTAACCGTGGGGAGATTGGTCAGGTTCTCCCCGGTAAAAGAACAGCGTAGATCATGATAAAATTTCATTTTTTCGTCTGTAGGATATATCTATTATGTGAGTGACTGGGGAGATTTCCTTACCCGCTTGTGAACACTTCCGTGTGTCTGGTTCAACTCCTTCCTTTTGTATTCCGACCTCAGGTCGTCTCTTCGTGTGCGAACTCAAGTAACTCTGTCATCTATTATATGTATATAGATGTACCGTCACTGTCAGACTACACTCACCTTTTTTTTTCCCTTTCGCAAGTACTTCTTTACTATTTATACGTGATAACAGACCACCCTCACCTAGTAGTCTATCTAACCCTTATAGGCCTTCTTACATTATATACTTATTATAAATATATTCCATATATATATATACTTTAACTTACTATATCTATTATATTATTTTTTTTATCTAATATTATTATTTTTATTATTACATACCCCTAATATTAATTTTTACATGTGCATTCAAAGGATTCCCCCACTTGTATTCCTTTTCGTGTAGTTCTTGTAGTTTAGCTTATATATTATATATATATCTAATATTATTATATTTTTTTTTTTTTTATTTATTATTTTTTTTTTTTTTTCTTTATTTCCTTTTCGGCCCTTTGTCAGGATTATTTCATCCTATGAGTGAGTAGTAGGACATTAATATTTATACGTTTTTAATATGAGAGTATGCTTCCTTTTTCCTGAATCATATGCAGTAGTACAATTATATAATCTCAGTAACTACTGGTAGTGCTCATAAACTCTCATATATTATTATACTATATATATATACTATATTCTATATACTTTTATTATATATCTTATTATTATAATTAATTTATAATATCTTAATTATATAATAATTATCTATATCTAATTTTAAGTATATATAATATATATTATATTATCTATCTTATATATATCTCTATTATATATATTATACTTTAAAGCTTACTTCTTATACATATTAAAAAGCCCATTATATTCATATTAATATATGATAAATTACATATTAATATCTATATATATAATTAATCTATATATATATATCTATCTATCTATATAATATATATTAAGTATATTATCTATCTATAATACTTATCACTCGTTCTATATCATATATATATATTATATCTATTCTATATATACCTTTATAAAATACTCCTGTGAGAAAATTTACCTTAAGAGTAAGGAAGAAGGGGCAATAATCTCTCCTCCATACTCATCATCTCTCTATCTCAGATAACTAACACAACTTTATCAAATATATTTCATTAAACTACACTCTATTCTCTTACTCTTCATTTTTTATCAATATATCAATCCCCTCTCTACATCTCAACATATCTTGAAGTCACTTCATATAAAAGCTGATCTATTTTGTATATGTTTGTTAAACAAGTTTATCAGCATCATTATTACATCAGAATATTCTATTTTCAACTTCGCGTCAACATCTTAAATTAGGAATCATTCGACAATCAGTCCTATCTTGAACACTGACAATAAGATTTTCATATCTTTCATATGAGCGCGTAAGCTGTTTTTATTAAAATGCCAAAATTTTGAAAACGAACACGAAGCTCTCCTATACTCCTAAAGTTACTATACAAACACAAATAAATAATACACTAAACTTATAACTCTTAACCTTTTAATATTATATCTTTATTATGCTTATATATTTCAGTATAGCATCCTCCCAAAAACTTTTTCATGATCGGGTCCTTTCCCTAAGGTTTACGTAACATATATATTATAATCATAAAGTGTAGCTCCTCTACTATATAATATTATATAGACTCATGTAATAATGATAACTAATAAATATAATATAACTATATATATATATATTATTATATATTATATATAATGTTCTTAATTATTATAATTTACTATATATTAATTATATATTACTAATATAATATATATATATAATAATACTATCTCATGCTGTTATATAAATCTATCTTATCTCTCTGTCTTCTGAAAGACTACTATTAATAATAGGAATAGGTAAACGTCATTAACTGGCTCTTCTCCCGGGAATTTAGAACCCACTCCCGCTCATGTTTTTGCGAACTTCTCGAGGACAATATAACCGTGGTAGTCGTTACTGATATCAGGCCGCCATATTTCCTTACTCTTATCAAGTTTTCTTTACCATCTCCGATTAATATGTTCTTTCTTTAACACATCTTTATAAATTTAATTGGCCGATTATTAGCATATTTAACAATATATAATAGTATATAATATATATATTATACTATATATACTATAGTATATACTAGTATATATATATATAATATATATATATATATATATATATATATATAATATATATAATTCGTATCTATATATTTTATATATTTACTATAGGTAGTATTATTTAAATATATTTTACTCTATTTATATAATATATTAAATATTTATACCTATACACACCTACATATATATTACTACTTTAAAATTAGCTAGTAGTAATATGATATTATTTTACTTAGGGTGAGGGCCCTATTTTTCCTTTATCGTATTAGGTGATATATATAATATGATACTAATATATAATAACATAAGTTTTTTGTAGGGGCCCCAGTAAACTATACCACATAACCGCTCGCTTTGCAGTCGTGGTTTGTACTTGGTGCGTATTCGCACGCTTCATGTTCATGTTGAGTTCGAGTAGTCCTTACGATCGAATACGTGAGATTATTAAATCGATACTTTTTTCCGACTAGATAACTGCGATTAACTTTTGCGCCAATTTAATTCCAGGGTGAGAAAAATGACTGTTTTAAAATTTTTATAATTTTAAAATCTGGACACCAATCTTGTTAAAATTTTGCCGTTTGTAGGAATAGATTTTCTGATAATTCAATTAAGTTTACTTTTTCGTGGTGCTAGTAGCATACCACGGGACGTCTAGATCGTTCCCGCTACATATAGGGCATCCCTCCTCCCCTTCACCTTTTTTTTCCTTCACATCATAGCTTTTTCTATTTTCACAGCCCGCTTATAGCAAAAACTACTTCTACCCAGCATACGGTCACAACAACATTTTTTTTGAGCTCTGGACCCAATGGACCTAAAAGGGGAATTAACCTTTTTATTACACATCCCTAATCTTAGTAACCTCCTTTAGTTGGGATTTTTGAACCGATCAGTAAACATTCCTATTGGTGTCGCAAATATCCAAGCATCAGAACGACAGTAGGTTTGTCTCAGATTGCAGTACGCAGTATGTCCTTTTATGAGTGCTGCCCGGTTTTGTGGTGTATCGTGAACTGGCCCCTGGCATATCAACATCTTGACTGGTTCAGAACTGAGGCTGGGGTTACTATTACCCTGATAACTGTGCACGTTTCCACTTTGTATGGGCCCACTGTTCGGGAAAAACATAAAATAGTACCTTTCCCCTCGATTGTTTGTGGTAAAAATAATATTATATATATATCATATATATATATATAATATTATATATATATATATAATTATCTATTATATTATATATATATATATATTATATCTATATATACTATATATATACACTATATATACCGTAACTAATACCAATCACCCACATATATCTATAACTATTACACCCTATATATATATACAATCTATATCTATATATTATCAGTGGCGTAACTAAGGTCAGTTGCGCCCCCCAGCGACTTATTTTGTGCGCCCCCTTTAGTCATGGACGGGGTGCATAGAGTTTTTGGACCTTGAAAATGACAAACTAACTTTTTTTATTAATATCAAAGAAAAATGTGAGCATTACAAAAGAACCCGACTTTATTACAATGAAAAAAAAGATGTATAATAATATTTATAGCTATACCCTATATATACTATATATATATCTATATATAAATATATATATATTATATATATTATATATACTCTCTATAGTATATAATTCAGTATTATATTTATAATCTATTTAAATAATATTTTAATATAATATAATCGTAATATATTAATTTCATAACTAAGTAGTCTAGGTGTATCATCTAATTTAAATTATAGAATTCATATAATATATATATATATATTTATATTTATATTATATATATATTATTAATAAATTATACATATTTACAATATATATGTATATCTATATATTTATATTTATTAAAGTATTTATATATAACTTATATATAATATATATTATAGTATATATTAATTATTATATATTATTTTATATATATATAATATATATATTGCTATATATTATATTTAAGTCTCAAAAACCTATTAACCGTAGGGATTTGAATTTATGGTAGGGTTTGATGGTGGAGTTTTGAAATTAGAATATACTCGGGGTTACCTAATGAATTAAAGTGGTGGGAGCTATGCTGGATGATTTTTGATGCCTTAACTTAACTAATTAGTTATATAATTCTTTTTAAGGAAAACTATATATTTTGGTTTAAAACTAGTTATTTTTGCTCACCATTTCCATTATAATATATGTATATATATATATATATATATATACTATATATATTTATACTGAAAATTTAATCTATACTATATATATTATATAAATATATTCTACTATATAGTATATATATATATATATATATATTTCTGCACAGTATGGTTGGAACAACTCTTTTGCTCTGCTTGAAACACTACCTTAGACTAATTGGTCGTTATTGACAATATCTTGAATATTATATACGTATATTAGTATACTAATTAACTATAATATTTATAATATATATATATATATATAATATATATAATATATTATATTATAATATTATATATATAATTAGTTTATGAATAAATATGATAGGAAGAAAGAATTCTTTTTGGTGACATGGGTCAATTGAACTAAAAAATTATTTACCATGTCTTTCATAAACCTGTTTAAGTTGCTTGTCGTTCAATACGCCTAATTTTTAATTAGATATTATTTTTATGACATTATTTATTTTCATAATATTGACTGAGATTTGAACTAGTAGCTTCGAAAGCGGATGATAATGCTTGAGAAACACTCGTTTTGGTGACAGGGTAAAAGAAACCTTAATTTATTTTGTCTATTTTGAGTTTTTCCATCACCCTAACTCTCCTTCAAATATACAATTTTTTTAAATTAAATAAAAAAAAAATAAAAAACTTATTTAATATATATAAGATATTATATTTTTATAATAAATTATTATTTATATATTATATATATAATATATAAAAATAATGTATATATATATATAATATATACATTGCGAGAAGGGAGAGAGAGAGAAAGAAAGAAGAGAGAGGAGGAAAGAGAGAGAGATGAGAGAGAAGAGAGATAGAAGAGGAGAGAGAGAGAAGAGGAGAGGTTATCCCCTAATTTAACGTATTTTATGTAGATTTTCAAACTATTTATGTAGATCTTTAATATTAATTTTTGTGTAACTTGATTTTAAATGGAGAGGAGGAGACAAAATGAAAAAAATCTCCAAATTTAGAAAAGTTCGTTAGTGACATTTTTGAGTTTTTCAAGTTGTATGTAATAAAGATTAATTAATTACGTCTGGATCGACACTTCCCCACAACCATTAAAAGAATTTTCAATAATTTTTTTTTTATTTTTGTAAGAAAAACCTTTTCAATTTCTTAGAGTTACACAAACGAATACACAAGGATATTGCCTATTTTCAGTTGATTGTCTATCAAAGCACTGACCTTTTTCAAGGGTCACGTGGTAATGGGTGATGTCATGAAAACACATGTTGCTTTCAACTGACCATAGAAAACTTCTCATCAACAAACTTTTCACGAGTTTATTGCATTAGTTAGAACTTAAGGGCCATTTCCATTGAAAGTAAGTGGACATTGACATAGAAAGTAAGTGGCCATTGTCATTGAAAGTAAGTTGCCATTGACTTTGAAAGTAAGTGGCCGTTAACTTTGAAAGTAAGTGACCATTGCCATTGAAAGTAGGTGGCCATCGTTATTGAAAATAAGTAGCAATTGCCATTGAAAGTAGTAACCTTTCATTGAAAGAAAGTAACCATTTTCCCTGAGAACAAGTGGCCAAGCTTCTTGAAAGTAAGTGGTCATTATTATAAAAAGAAAGTGGCCATTCTCGCTGAGAGGAAGTGGCCATTGCCATTAAAATAGTGGTTTTTCATTGAAAGAAAATAAAAATTGTCATTTGAGATCTTAATGCACACCTAGAAAAAGATAGAGAAGGAGATTAAGTGGTCAGTATGATGGTTTTAGAGGTATAGGAGAAAGAAATCATCACGTAAATCGAAATATCTTTATCCTATTTGTAGACCAGACAAAATTCGTTTATTATTATTATTATTATTATTATTATTATTATTATTATTATTATTATTATTATTATTATTATTATTATTATTATTATTATTATTATTATTATTATTATTATATTATATTATTATTTATTATTAATTTATTATTATTATATTATTATTATTATTATTTTATCGATTATTATTATTATTATTTATTATTGATTATATTATAATTATTTATTATCTATTATAATTATTATTATTATTATTATTGATTATTGATTATTATTATATTATTATTATATATTATTATTATTAATTTAGTTTTGTTACTTCTTATTTTCTTATCATTCTTATTATTTATATATATAAATATTATTATTATTATTATTATTATTATTATTATTATTATTATTATTATTATTATTATTATTATTATTATTATTTATTATTATTTATTGCATTGATTATTAATTATTTTATTATTATTTTATTATTATTATTGATTACTTATTATTATTATTATTATTATTATTATTATTATTATATAAGAAAAACAAACTGTTCGAACTATGTTAAGAGGCCTTTTAAAGGTGGGTTTCTTCAGCAAATCCGTGTTTGTCTCTCCTTCTCTTATTATCGTTATATATCTATCATATATATATCATATAGTATATAATATATATTATTATAATATATATAATTATATAGTATATTATATATATGTTGTATAATATTATGATATATATATATATATAATAGTAATAATATATTGTTTTATTTTTGCTGTAATCAATTTGTAACCTGAGAGAGATCGACATGATAGGATAGATGAATAGATAGATGATAGATTAGATAGATAGATTAGATAGGATAGATAGATCGATAGATAGAAGAGAGAGAGGAAGAAGAGAGGAGAGAGAGAAGAGAGAGAGAGAGAGAGAGAGAGAGAGAGAGAGAGATTCAGCATACCGGTACCATGAGATAGAATTGAACTGTCAGTCATATCTTCTGCTCTCGTTCTCTTCTCTCGTCTTCTCCTCTCCTCTCCTCTCTCTCTCTCTCTCTTCGCGTTAAATAGATGAAGAATATATATAATATATAATATAATATTCTATAATATAATATATATATATCTAATATATATATATATCTATATATAATATATCATATGCATATATGATACTATGTGTAGATATTATATACATATTATTTATAATTATATGATATATATATATATGATACTATATATATAATATATATTATATATATAATAATTTACTTTTTTATTGTATATTATATAATATATATTATATATATAGTAATATTAACATCTAATGATATATATGTATATTTATATATATATGATAGTATATCAGTTATATCGTACGAATTGGTGTTTGTGGAATTAGATTTCCTTACATCTTATGGTAGAGGACAATGTTCCTCAGTTTAGCATTGAAGAAAGGGCACAGTACTAGAATATGGTAAACCGAGTGAACGCCTGACCCTCGGCGATTCTTTAGCAAGCCCCGTGATCGTATACTTTATTGTGATTTCCTTCATTGTATTTTTTAGCGGATTATTAAAGTTTTAATTAAACTTTATGCGAATATGGAAAAATTAGCAGACTAAAGTGCAACAACATAAAAATGCTAGGTATGGTTTGGTTTGTAATTGTTGGGGAAATATTTCCAATTGAGATGGGGAAAATATATGTTGATTATTATGTGCGGCGAGTTTATCAATGGCATTTTGAAAGGTTGGATATTTATGTTAGGGTTACTTTAAAAGTTTGTAATTTCGTTTCTTGCTTAATGGTAGATTGCTAATTTTTATAGTTTTAGCGGTTTGTGTTTGATAGGTTGCTAGTTTGATTATACAAAGTAATATCCATAGAAAGGAATATTAAGGGTGTTTGCTGGGTTGTGTGCTTCTTAACTTCTAGCTATGTCAGTGATGCATTTAGT
>JABUQX010043090.1:7500-42563 GCA_015478945.1 Trachelipus rathkii
CTCTAATGAAGCACCTCCGGAAGAATTTCAAAGGCTTCCCCAATACTGTCAACGGACCTGCAGGGGAATGATTTTGGGCTGCTACGATTCAAATGCCCATCAAACTCTGTGGAGCAGTAAGAGCATCAACAACAGAGGTGAGTGCATTTTAGAATTCATAACTCAATATGGTATTGATGTGGTGAATGAGGGCAGTAAACCCACATTTATCACATCAAACAGAAAAGAGGTCTTAGACCTAACCTTACTCAATGCCACTTATGGCATACAGATCTCGAACTGGTATGTGTCTGATGAAGTATCTCATTCGGATCATAGACACATCAGGTTTGAAATTATAGCTTTGGAGAAAGTAGTGGAGGAGAGGAGAATACTTAAACTAACAAACTGGAGCTTGTATAAAGATATCTTTAAAAAGCGCGTAGAGGATATGGAGGGACTGTTTGATGTACAGGACCAGATGTATCCACTACCCAACTACATTCAATCATACAAGATTCATAAGAAAATAGTTGTCCTCTGAAAAAAAGAGGGATAACTAGAAGCGTCTCCTGGTGGAACCAAGAGCTAACCACTCTAAGATCTAAGACCAGGAAACTTTTCAATAAAGCTAAGCGGGATAAAAATTGGGAAGTATACAAAATTGCCCTGACCACTTATAATAAAGAACTTAGGAAATCCAAAAGAAGATCATGGAAGACTCTATGTGAAAGGATCGAGAGTCAATCTGAAACTGCGCGTCTACATAAAGTGCTCTCAAAGGACCAATCTAATGGGCCGAGCCTTCCCCTAAACTAAAGGAAGACGGCAGCTATACAAAAGACCCCAGAGAAACCTTAGTGGAAATCATAAAAACTCACTTTTCGCACAATGTAGTAGTTGAAGACGGAGAGGAAGTCGATATATGGGAAGGTAGAAGACCTGATAGAAGGACGGAAAGTCTGTCTGGCAGAATCTTCTCCAATGATAGGGTAGAATGGGCAATAAATTCCTTCAACCCGTATAAATCTCCTGGAGGGCATGACATATTCCCAGCCTTGCTTCAACAGGGAATGGAGAGCCTGCCGCTGCTGTTGAGGGTATTTAGGGCAAGCTATGTCGTGGAATACATTCCCCGGCTGTGGAGAAAAGTAATGGGGGTTTTTATCCCCAAGACGGGGAGACGATCCACGTCTGACCCCAGAGCCAAAATCGACCTATAAGTCTCACATCATTTCTATTGAAGACAATGCAAAAGCTGCTACCGATCATGGGAGGAAATAACAATAGAAAAGAAATCCACCCTAAATCAAAGGAACCTTCCAAATCGTAGATCAACAGTTGGCGCACGTAATAGCTTGCGTACCAAGATAGCAAGGAGCGCTGATCAATAAGGAGGTTGCGCGTTTGTGGCATGTTTCCTGAACTGTGCAGTAGTTCTTTTGATAAAACACCATGCATGAGACCATGGAGGATGCCGCCGCCTCCAAGGGCGTCGGACCCTCAACGATTACCTGGACAAAAGCAATGTTCGGGACGAAACGTATTACGGCTGAACTAGGGGGGGAGATGATCACTGAGATATCTGTGAGGGTGGTGACCCTAAGGAGGAGTACTTTCGCCCCTTTTATAGACCATGGTGAATGATAGTCTCCTCACCAAACTCAGGAATCCGGATTTCGAGGGCAAGGATACGCGGGATGACCTTGTATTTATTATTAGAGCAACACATAGAGGTCCTAATTGAAACTCATGCCCAGCATCGCCTTCAATTTATCCTAACAATGTGGGGTGTTTGGAAAGGGAAATTGAACAAAATCCGAGGAAAACAGTAATAGTGCCCTTCATCAGGAAGAGGAAGCTAGGATACACAGCTCCCAAGATAGGTGATATCACTATTAACCCTTTCACTGAAGTCAAATATCTGGGAGTAATCCCAGATCAAAAACTTACGTGGAATCAACCCCTTAAAAGGGTAGTGGAAAAAGGAACGATGGCCCTATGGACATGTCGGAAAATGCTTGGCAAAACATGGGGACTGAAACCTAAAATGACCAATTGGTTATACATAACTGTAGTCAGACCTATAATCACCTATGCTTCACTTGTTTGGTGGCCGATGGTTGAACAAAGGACTGCACAAAATAAACTGCAAAGATTGCAAAGGCTTGCATGCCTAGCGATCACAGGGGCAATGAATTCATGACCTACTGCAGCCATGAAGGCACTGATAGCCCTCCTTCCTCTGCATTTGCATATTAGGAGGGAGGCCATGTCATGTGCAACCAGATTGACCATTCTTGGTCAAATTAAGCAAAGAACTGGACTCGGACACCTTCGAATTTTGGAAGATGTACCAGAGATACAAATGGCCATTGTAGTTTCTGACTTAATGCCAAAAACAAAAAAGCTTTGGAAAGAAGTATAAAATTCTTCTTACAAATCGATCAACTTGGGATAATGGAGGCCCTAAACTCGAATCAGGAACCATTATCTGGTATACTGATGGACCAGTGATGGATGGTGGAACTGGCGCGGGACTAGTCGGACATAGCCCTGGGCGCTTTTCCCACCATCTTTCAGGCAGAGATTTAAGCCATAATGGCATGTACAATAATAAATCTGGAAAGAGGGGTGCGAGTGGCAAAGATCGCTGTGGCAACTGATAGTCAGGCGGCTATCGGAGCTCTGAGCTCCTGCACGTATGACTCCAAACTGGTTTGGGAATGCCAAAGTATACTCTACAGCAACTGGCTCAACGCAACAGAGTTAACCTTATATGGGTGCCAGGGCATCAAGGTGTATCAGACAATGAGGAGGCTAATCGCCTCGCTAAGGAAGGAGCCAGAACCACCCACTGTGGTCCGGAAGCCTTCTGGGGACTCTCCAAGGCCCACATTAAAGAATCTCTGACACAATGGGAACACAGATCCATGACCAATTACTTGACAAGAATCCCTGGTCTCAGGCAAGCTAAAGATCTGATTGATATTTCTCCGAGAAAGGCAAAGGAAATGCTTGCTCTGAGTAGATCTGATCTTCGACTTTTGACTGGACATGAGAAAATGGGAAAAGGTGAATTTGATACATGCCAATACTGCCATGAAGCAGCAGAAACGGCAGAACACATTTTATGTAATTGCTAAGCTATTAGCTGGCAAAGTTATTGGTATTGGCAGAAGGATGTATTGAAGCCTTACAATATCAAAACGTCGTCTCTTGAAACAATCCTGAAATTTTTTCGAAAAATCTGGTTAAACAAGCAATTTTAATAGACAAGGGCGTGTTACAAAGGATCTAAGTGGGTCGCAGTGACAAGGGGCATCAATAGAGACTACCACCCTAGCAATCTAATCTAATTTAATCGAATATATATATACCGTATATTATATATATATATATATATATAAATATATATATTATATATATAATATATATATATATAATATAATATTAATATAATATATAATATATATATATATAATATATATATATATATATATATATAATATTAATATATATAATATATAAATATATATATATATATATAAACATCATATATATTTATATATATATAATATATATATATATATATATATATATATATATATATATATATATATATATATATATATATATATATATATATATATATATATATATATATATGATTATATATAAATTAGATATATGATTCGACTGTCATCGAGTGTGGACGTGGGGAAAACCAGAAGGGAGACAAGAAAGAGAAAAACAGCAGGAAGACTGAAGAAGAATGTTGAAGGTCTGAAAGGATTAGATATTACAGAGAAGATTGTAAATCAGGGAAGGAAATTACTAAATGAGTACGTACTTTGTGGATTGCGTTTTGAGAAGAGAGTAGTTTGTAGTTTGAAGTTTCATATATAGTAAAGAAAAATTTATGTTAACGATTAAGAATTTCAAAATTTAAATGTTTATTTCAAAATTATTTTCATATAAAATCCAAGATGGAGGAGCAACAATTATTTCGACACAGTTTCTTTTAATTAATTACAAGCAACGATGCTACGCATCTCTTGCTCCTAACGGAGCAAGCTTGTCCATTGAGCACTCGCTGCGCTCGCGCATTGGTGGCAAGGCTCACCCCGCTCGCTACGCTCGCGCATTGGCGGCAAGGCTCACTCCGCTCGCTACGCTCGCGCATTGGCGGAAAGGCTCACTCCGCTCGCTACGCTCGCTACGTTCGCCAAGATGAAACAGGGCAGACCACCATGCCGGTGGGCTCCCTTCGCTCGCTGCGCTCGCTATCGTTCGCCCGTGGTTTTCCCGGCGGAAGAACTGCCCGACATTTGTGATGGTGAAACAGGACAATATTTAATCGGATATAGGAAATCAAAATGTGACCAATAATAATAATAATAATAATAATAATAATAATAATAATAATAATAATAATAATAATAATAATAATAATAATAATAATAATAATAATAATAATAATAATAATAATAATAATAATAATACAAAATTGCATCAATGTTTTAATTTTCAAACTAGCGTTAATGGCGAAAGGATCGTAGTGACAAAAATATGGTGCTCCACATCATTCAACAAATTGACACGAACCGGGAAGATTTTTTGGCAAGTTTAAAATTAATAGGATATAGATTTTGAATGAAATGAAAAATTAAAAAAGAAAAAAGAAATTTGAAACTTTAAATACTAGGAAAAGTGAAGCCGCGTTTCAAGAAGTCGTCGAATCATGGGAAGAAAATTCACAATTCTCTTCGTCTGATAGCAATGGGCTGAAAACCCTCTTCTATCATTTGTTTCTTTTCGTGAATGGTGGTGTAACGTTTAAAAACTTATATTAGGGAAGCTGCACGTACCACTACCCCGCTTAAGCGGGAATAAGTGTTTGTATATAAATATATATATATATATATATATATATATATATATATATATATATATATATATATATATATATATATATATATATATATATATATATATATATATATATATATTTCATTTTCTTTTCATTCCATTCTCACTACATAACTTCATTCTCACCACATAACCTCAATCCCGAGATCGGAAATTAGTCAGGGAAAGTATACGCATGGTTTCTGACCAAGTGGTATATATTATTTAAGTGCAAGGATATTGAGGCCCGATAGCAAGCCCTTCTTCAGCGAAACTCAGTCGGAGTGCTGGCCACTGCGGGATTAGGTTCACATCCTAATACGCGGCCTTTCCATTGGGAGAAGTATGAGAAGAGTGATTTTTATGCTGAATAGATTGTGTGTTTCATGTGTTGCCTATGTTGGTAGTGATGTGTGTGTGTATTGAGATTAGTGTAATACACTATGCCGTAAACTGCAATACATAAATATTACAGAAAATCTTCTACTGACAACAATTTTTTTGTGTCCGTTCACTTAGCCAAATGAGGATACGAACCCATTACTTAGAGGGAATCTGCGTTCTGAAGCCGAGCCAATAAAGCTCGATATGTATATATATATATATATATAATATATATATATATATAATATATATATTATATATATATAATATATATATATATATATATATATATTATACCTCCTCCGATAAGCAAATGCAAACACACCTATAAGACCTTCAAAATATGTATCACAACCAAATCAAAAGCTAACATGCCGAATAAAAGACGTTTGAAAGCATGCAAGTCAGAGGAAGGAACTCTGTTCAAGACTTTACCACTAGTGTACATGTATGGTTGAGAATAGTAGTTTAGTCCCGGGTTAGTACATAATAGATTTATTTCCCTGCATCTGTTATCAGTTGGTTGATATAACCAAATCATTTAATGAACTACTTGGCAGATATAATAAATACTGCTGTTATATACTTTAGATATTATAGATCTAAAAGTATCACGTACAATATTACTGACCCCTGCAAGTGAAAATAGCATTTCTGTAAAATATACAACTTATAAAGTAGTTTAATGAAAACTTTCTAATCTTTCATTCTGAACATCCTAGCTACTTATATAGGTAAATCGTAATCATTGTAATCTTCTTCCATTATTGAGAACTAATAAATAGTTCATTTTACAAACACTTGAAGAGTTTCGTTTCGTGTGCATAGCAGAGCAGTAAATCTTTTATTTTGCTAAGTATTTGAAAATTTCACTAATATAACATGCCAAATTTATTATTTACAAGAAATTTTAATTTAATAAAATGAAAAATATCGGTACCACAATACTTACAGCGTAGTCAAATGTATTCAGCAATCCTGCATAATTGGGCTTCACTTTCGGGAAAGCCATAAGAGCTCCCATTTCTGTTATAAGGGTGTAACTGCTAAAATCAAAGTGTTTGTACCTGTCTTCAGAAGCAACCAAGCCTCCTAGAAGCATGTCATACTCCTAATAAGAAAATAATTTAGAAAATTCAAGAAAATATTCTAAAATTCGAGCATATATTTGAGTATAATTTCTGAAATTGTTATGAGTGCATTTAGAAAACTTTATATTTAGGAGAAAATGGTCCGGGAAGAAATTCAAAAAAAAAATTGCTAATGATAATTATTAAACTTATATACATCTTTACAACATATTATTAACATTAAAGTTACAAAAACTTTCATGTCATATATTAGTTAAAGTAAGCAGACATCGTCCTTTGCTGATTTTCCAATAGTAGAATTCTATCACTATGAATGCAATGCGCGAATAGATAGATGAGCTAAGTCAACAACTCCGGAATGGATATTTACATTCCATTTTCTAAATTCCTCAACTAATTCCAAAGAAAATGAATAAAAAAAAACTTAAACTCAAAATTATATTCCCCAAAAATAGATTGTTTCAATTATTTACCAATTTTATTAAATTTATAAATTTTACTTCCATTTTGTCTATCCCAAAATCCGTTTTTATAATTAGTTCTCTGTAGAAAATGCCAATTATTTTCCTTTTCGCTAGTATAATTCTGATGCACTATTCAGAAATATTTTCCTTAACCATATTTCCTTTTTTATTTCTTTCTTTATTTGTCGATTCACCTATCTTAACTTGGTACCTCCTTCTAAAGCTAAACACTTCACTCATTAGACTGTCTATTGTTGCAGGACTATTTTCATACTTCGATTCAACAACCCATTAATGCCATTATATTTATAATCAGTCATAAAAATGCGTACTACATTTTCTAATCTCAAAAGTCACGAGTCGTAATGTGTTTATGAAATTCTTTCTTGTGATTTTAAGAGCTTTGGTCTCCTAACCAACAGATTATTATCGATCCTACTTCTTTCTCAAAAATTCAAAATCATTTTAAAATAACTAGACTGAGAAATAGTTTAGCTTTCCAATTTCATCGCTAAGACAGCAGCAACTTTCATGAAAACAAATGCTTTACTGGAAGTTTGGATTCATTTCTCTCCGAATCTGGTTCTAGTACATTTTTGGATGTCCGTTGACGGAAAACCTCTCTTTGCTAAACTATTATTGCTAATCAATTTTGTTAATCTCTTACCCTATTCTCAATGTCAAGATAAAATCCACATTATGCAAATAAAATACACTTTCTTAATGTACAATAGCAGTTACTTTACTATTCTTTTTTCAAAATGTTGATTTTATTAATATGCTCATATTTTCATCATATTTATCATGTTTATTTTTTAACTTATAACCTCTCACATTGCGAGTCTTTCAATTTTATTTACAATGACTTACTTTGAATAAATATTTTCTCTTAATAAAAAAAAAACCCTAGAAGATAACTACATTTCTACTGGAGCTGTTTTGAAACATGTATTAAAAATTTCAGATCTCTCTTCCGTTTCCGAATTCCATAAATGGATAAAAACACCTTGGCAATTTTTAATCTAAAAAAAAAATCTTTTAAACCTCATTTTCTTTTACACATTTTGTTCTCTATTAATATTTCTCTTCAATGATCTTTCTTGTAAAAATTTAATTATTTCTTTAATAAGATAAATTTTAAAAAAGAGCCTGGAAATTTTAGATTTCTTTCAAATGTTTTCTCCGTATATTGATCATTCTTGGACAAATAAGGCAGTGACCTGCTTTCGGCCTTCAGCGATTTTCATTAAACTTAGTATAAAAAATCATCGTAGCAGAAAAAATACCTTCCTGAACAATTCAGGTTACAAAACCGAGGGGGAGGTGACTCGAAGTACCACCCACAAATTTGTGGGGTTCGGCGAATCTAACTTTCTTCAATGATACCTAAATTCGGTTTCACTTGTACTTAAGGTAAAATAAAAATTCAAAGTGTACTTATTTCAAGAAGACATAATAGCTCTATCAAAAAAAAATACTGATCAATTAAAATTAAAGAAAGGATAAGATATTAAAGTAAATATTTACAAAATACCCCTTAGTCGATTTAAATTAAATAAAATTACATATTGCTCCATCATGTTATGAAATAAAGTTTGTTTATTTTGTTTCAAGTACCTACTATATTAAATTTAAAAAAAATATGAAATTATATGGAAAAAATAAAAAATGACTCAAAAATTAAATTAAATTTAAAAAATAATTTTAATCAGATATGCGAAATAAAATTATAAATATATTATAATATATATATTATATATATTATATAATAATATATATAATATAAATATATATATATATTATATATATATATATATATATTTATATATATATAGTATATATATATATATATATATAATATCTATATATTATATATATATATAATAATATATATAATATATATTATATTATATATATTATATATAATATATATATAATATATATATATATATATATATTATAATATATATACAAAAACTCTATATTACTCGTGTTCAAAATATGTAACATTTATTAAAACCCTTAAGTTAAAACAATAAAAGGAAAAAAAGTGTGTAAAAACGCAAATTTTTTACGTTATAAACATGAAAAGCATAAACATTTTAGCAAAAACAAAATGTTTTAAGCATAATAAATTAAAAATAAATAAAAATAATAAAAATTTGAAAATAAATAAAAAAAATTAAATTGAAAACAAAAATTAAATGTAAATGAAACTTATAAAATAAAAAGCAACCGAATGTTTACAAACTCAGCACGCACCGGCTCCGCACCGGTTGGTCGGTAACAATTCTGAACTCCTTTCAGACTCTTTCCTCCATTCCTTCCCCTTCATCCTTCTTCCTTCTTCCTTCCTTCATCTTCTTCTGTTTTGTGCTCTATGCATTTCTTCTGGGGACACCCCCCTCTATGGGGTCCCCAGACACCTTTTACGAACTTATAACCCTCGTATTATAGTTCTACGACCTTATAAACATATATTTTGAAACCAATACTGTATTATTATCCAAATATTTACTAACTCGGCAACGCACCGAAGCCAGCACCCGGTGCCGTTGTCATCGAACTCCTTCTGACTTCCGGAACGCATTCTCCGACCTTCCTTCTTTGACTCCAATCCGATCTCTTTCACACTTCTCTTATGCATTTCGTTCATTTTTTCTGGGGATCACCCCTACGGGGGGGATCTCTGACACCCATTACGAACTTATAATCCTCATTTTCGAGATCTACGGGTTCGATATTAATATAAAGACACAAATATTGTATTATTATTTAAATATTTACTCCAGCACCGCACCAGAGACAACACCGGTGCTGACTCCAAATCCGAATCTGAATCTGAACCCGAGTCCAGAGCCGGGTCCGAATCCTTTCGTTGAATTCAGCCTTCTACGATCATTTAATTTTTAGGGAGCAGAGGAACCCCTTCAGGGGGGCGCACGGTCACGTAACCTCGTCTACGACGAGGTTATGTCACCACCGATCTCGCCTCCAAATTTTAACCCGATACGATAAGTCTAACATGATATATAGTATATATTATATATATATATATTATATATATATATATATATATATATATATATTATATAATATATATATAATATATATATAGATATATACTATATAATATATATATTATATAATATATATATATAATTACTTATATATATATATATATATATATATATATGAATAATATAATAATAATAATAATAATAATAATAATAATAAATAATATAATAATAATAATAAGATAATTTAATAATAATATAATAATAAAATAATAATAATAATAATAATAATAATAAATAATATAATAATATAATAATAATAATAATAATAATAATAATAATAATAATATAATAATAATATTAATAAAATAATAAAATATAATAAAATATAATAATAATTAATAATAATAAAATAATAATAATTAATAATATAATAATTATTAATTAATAATAATATAATAATAATAATAATAATCATAAATAAAAAAAATAAAAATAATAATAAAAATAATAATAAAAATAATTACGTAATACGTTATCGCGCCGTTATCGACGATCACACGAGAATCACACGATAAGGACTCTCAGAGACCGTAATAATAATAATAATAATAATAATAATAATAATAATAATAATAATAATAATAATAATAATAATAATAATAATAATAATAATAATAATAATAATAATAATAATAAATAAAAAAAATAAAAATAATAATAAAAATAATAATAAAAATAATTACGTAATACGTTATCGCGCCGTTATCGAGGATCACACGAGAATCACACGATAAGGACTCTCAGAGACCGTCGTGACCTTGGATAGCGCTCAACTCCTTCTCCTACTATTTATATATATATATATATATATATATATATATATATATATAATATATTATTATATATATATATATATAATATATATATGATATATATAATTATTATAATTATATATATATATATATATATATATATATATATATAATACTAATGCCTTAATTAAAATATTTATTCTTAAATCTTTATATAAATAGAAGAAAATCAATACTCTTTGCAAGTTTAACATCAAATATTTAAAGAAATTTATTAAGGAATACTAGCAGAATATTTCGACCAAACTTGGCCCTCTTTCAGCTGCTATAAACTAAATTAAATATAATAAAAATACATAAAATAAATTTAAAATTTTCACAAAAGTTTTGGTTTTAATTTTTTGAAAAAACTAATATAGTAATAACATAGTAATTCTTAACACTCTTGATTGCACTAACAAATGTAACACCCTCTTAGATGATAACAACACCTATTCCACTCTTACCAGAAACCCATTAAAAAATTCTCAAGTTCTTTTTAACAACAAACTTAAACAAATTCTTGTTAACTCCCCTCTTCTACACAATGAACTTAAATCCACTCTCCCTAAATTCTCTCAATTCTACGGCATACCCAAAACACATAAACAAAATATACCTCTTAGACCGATCATTTCCAACATTGGCTCAATTACTTATAATTTTTCCAAATGGCTAGCTAATTCTTTCAAACCTCTCATAGGACATATCTCCTCTTCCCATATTACAAACACCGAAGATTTTATTTCTAAAACTAAAAACGTTAACACTACTACTCACAAACTACTCAGTTTCGATGTAATTTAACTCTTCACTTCTGTACCTGTTCCTCTCACCATCACTCTCATAGAACGTTTCGTTAATGAAAACAACATCATCTCTTTCACATCCTTTTCCTCCCATCAAAACAACTTATTTCTATATAACCCTTGAACACAATTACATTTCAGTTTAACAACCTTTTCAAACAAAAAACCATGGGATCTAAGTATGAGTTCTCCCCTTTCTCCTGTCCAAAAACCAAAATGCCATTTTTAGAAATCTATCACATTATCCCCACCCTCTTCTTAACAACTCTTTTTGGTACAAATATGTGGATGATAATCTTCTAGCCTGTTACCTGTTAACACTAACCCTATTGAAATCCTCACTTTCATTAATAACATCCACCCAAAATTACTTTATATAGAACATGCAACTCAACAACACCTTACCCTTTTTAGACACTTTTAATTTGAGTCCGATCACCATAACATACAATACAAGGTCTATAGAAAACCCACTTCTAACCTTCCTATATACACTGGTTTTCTTCCCACTCTCTTAACACTAAAATTGGTACCTTATCCTCTTTATTCCTTAAAGCTTTAAGGATTTGTTCTCCCCCTACCTCCAAAATGAATTTAATTTTATCTTTTCAACCTTTCGTAAACTATTCCTATCCTCATACATTATCACAAGCTCTCCTAAGGCAAGAATCTTTATATACTCACAACCTCTCGATGAAAACACATACTTCCTGTCCTCCCTTTACCTCTCTTCTCACAATTTTCAAAAATCACTTCCCAAAACTATTCCTTACCTCATTTTCAAATCTTCTTCCTTTCAAAAAAATTCTTAAACCTAAATCTCATATCAACACCTTTACTTCTCAATGTGTTTACAAAATACCTTGTGCCCACTGTAACAGCATATACAGTGGAGAAACACATGACTTCAGCCGCCGTAATTACCAACACAAATATGACCTACTTCAAGACAATCCCAACTCTGCCTTTACCTTACATAGATCTACCCACAACCATACTATCAACATAGACCACATGACGCCCATTATTAACTTTGAAAACCTTCACCTTAGAAGATTCACGAATTCTTTGCATAAACAATTCCACTAATTATAATATACAAAGAAATGATTCACAAATAGATCCCATCATTAACAACATTCTTAACTAATCACTTTTTTTCAAAAAATTAAAACCAAAACTTTGGACCTTTTTTACTTCATCACGACATTTATTATTTTTTGACAAATGAATGCTTTCGAACCAAAAATTTAGCTTTAACTTAAATTAAAAAATAATAAATAATCATACGAAATAAATATATTTAATTTATTGTGAAGTTCAAAAAGTTACAAATTTAAGAAAACAATTCTTTTGAACATTTATTGGGAGAAAAAAATACCTTATAATAATAGATAAATAGTAGTAAAAATTAAATTGTTTTAAATTCAGAGATAGATTTTAATGAAGCTAGACCAAAAGTCGACAGGGAAATAGTCGACAGGTCCAATATCGACAAACAAAGTTGCGAACAAAATGCTGTCGGAGCCAATATGGACATTTTTTAAAAAAGTGTTCGTCCATCTGGACAATATAAAATTTTTTAATATATCGATTATGAGATATATTACTATCGATATATCATATTGACATGACGTAAAGGAAAAATTTTTCTTTTTTTAACTAAAGAGTACCCAAGGGTAAACCGCAGAGATGGCAGGAGTCCGGGTCTCTCGGCCTTTCGGGGACGACAGGGTAGGACTATTTCCCCCTCGGGAGGGTCTCCGAACCCCGCTCTTTGTATGGTTTGCGGGTTCCTCCTCCTTTCCCCTACGGTGTTATGGAAAACGTCCACCTCTGTGCCGTCGCTCGAGCCCCCTAAATTTGCAGTGTAATACCTTTAAAATTATATATATATTATATATATATATATATATTATATATTTATAATATATATCAATATATAAATATTTATATATATATATATATATATTATATATATATATATATATATTAGATATTTGTTTATATATAACTTTTATATATATATATATATATATATATATATATATATATATTACAGGCTTCCATTTCACATTTTACACGCTCACGAAATGTTATTAAATTAAATGAGGAAGACATTTTTTTTTTATAAACGTAGAAAAATACCAATATTAAATCTAAATCTAAAACCTACACTCTAAGTTAAGCAATAAAATAAAATAAATTTCAAATTATACTATGTACGATTATATCATTTTTGAGTTCACACTAAAAATTTAAAAAAGAATAAACTTGTCCGAATAAATTAAATGTTTATAAAAATAAAAATGTATGTGACGAAATACACAAGGCCAAAACGTTTGTGATAATTTTAAATTTATTTATGTATTTTTATTATATTTAATTTAGTTCATAGCAGCTGAAAGAGGGCCAAGTTTTTTGAAAAATTCTGCTATCTCATTTAAAAAAAATTTAAATATTTGATATAAACTTACAATAGTAATGATTTTCTTTCTATTATATAGATTTAGAAGAGATAATTTAATTAAGGCATTACTATCTATTATTACTGTTGACGTTTTAAGTCTACCATTCGTTATATGTATATATATATATATTATATATAGTATATATATATATATATTATATATATATAGTTAATATATATACATATTATAATATATATACTATTATTATATATAGATATATATTATAATAGTTATTAATATTATATATATTATATATATATTATATATATATATATATATATTATATAATATATAATCATATATTATTATATTATATATATAGATATATAATATTATATATATATATTAGTATATATATATATAATATATATACAATATAATATATATTATATATATATATATATATTAATATATATATCATATATATATATATATTATATATATATTATATTACTTTATATATATATATAAGATATTATATAATATATTATATTTATATATATATAATAAATACTAATAGTTATATATATAATATATATATTATATATAATTATATTATATTATATATATTTATATATATAAAATATAATATATAAATAGCATATATATATATATTATAATATTATTATTTTATATGCTATTAGGATATAAAAATTATACAGATTATATATGTCTTTTTAATATTATATAAAATATTATTATTAGTATATATATTTATATATATAATATTATATATAAAATATATATATAATATATATATATATATAGATATATTATATATAAGTATATATATATCCATTAAAGAAATAGTATATAACTTATTTTGCTATATATATATATATATATTATATACTGTAAATATTATCTCACATTATATATATATATATATATATATTTACTTACATTTCTTTCAACTGCTCCAAGTGAACCTACAAATGTTTTATTGATTGGATCAAGATATCCCCAAGGTAGGCTATTGTCGTGGTAAGTTAAGGTGTAGCTGAAAACGAGTTGGGATAATGTAAATAAAATGATGAAAATCAACTACTTTTTTTTTGTATTTTTTTTTTAATTATTAAAAAAATCATGATTTTTTAATTTTGTATTATTTATTTTTTTATATTTTAAGTAAGTAACCTTACTAGGTTGACGCCCACTTCAGGTTTTCGAGGTTTCATGAGCGTTCTTATCAGTAGGTTCGTTTGATAACTGATAACAGCTGCGGTTTACTATAACGTATTTTGTAATTATTATTATTTTTATTTATTTATTTAATTTTTTTATTTTTTTATTTATTTATTTTTATTATTATTATTATTATTATTATTATTATTATTATTATTATTATTATTATTATTATTATTATTATTATTATTATTATTATTATTATATTATTATCATTATTATTATTTATTTTCATTTTGTGTATACTTATCTGTATTTATTTCATTATTATTTTATTATTTTCATATATTATTTTCTTTTTTATTTTAGCATCGTTCCTGACGTAGCCGCACCTGCAGCTGCAGTCTGCGAGCCGCGTGCCGCAGTCACCGCCGAGCGCGGGTCGCGCCACGCAGGCCACCGGAGCGGCTGGTATCGCCACCGTCGTTCCGCCTCCGGGGGTCCGCGGCATGTTATGATTATTATGATTCATTTATTATAATTATTTATTTTATTATTATTATTATTATTATTATTATATTATTATTATTATTTATTATTATCTATTATTATTATTTATTATTGATTATTCATTATTATTTTATTATTATTATTATTTATAATTATTATTATTATTATGTTATTATATTTATTCATATATATAATATAAGTATAATATATTGTATATATATATATGATAGAATAACTATTATAATTATATATATATATAATATATATATAATATGATTTATATATATATATATATGATACGATATATATTAAAATTAATAATATATTTATATTATATATATATCATATAGGTATCGTGTTCATCATAGCTATATTATATTATATGTATTATTATATATATATATAATAAATGTATAATCTACTATATATATATAGTATATATATATATAGGTGATATATATAATATATATTAGTATATATTATATATATATATATATATAAAGTATTATATTAATAATATAATATTTATGATTATATATATATTTATATTATATATACTATATTATAATATATATTATATATAATACACATATCTATATATATTAAGGTATATATATATTATATATTGATAATATAATTGTAATAAGTTAGAGTACTCAGATATTATATAATATATATATTATATATATTAATATATATAAATATATATAAATATTTATTATTTATATGATATATTTATTATATATATATAATAATTATACAATATATATATATTATATAATATATATATAAAGTATATATACTTTATATATATACTATATGTGAGTAGGTATATATATATAGTATGTATATTATATATATATATATATATACTAATATATATATCTATATATATATACTCTAATGTTATATTATATTATATAATACTATATATATATATATACTATATATAATTATTATATATATATATTATATATATATATATATATATTTATATAATAATATATACTAATAATTATTCTATTTCAGCCAGTTAGAAGGATCTATGTATATTAATTTTTTATTTTTTCAGCTTTATAGAAACTATTATTATATATGATTTATTATTTATTATTGATTATTACTTATTATATAATATTATTATTAATTATTATTTATTATTATTTTCAATTATTATTATTATTATTTTATTATTATCATTATTATTAATTATTATTATTATTCATATTCTTAAATTATTTATTATTATTTATATTATTATTAATATTATTATTAATTATTTTATTATTATTATTATTATTATTATTATTATTATTATTATTATTATTATTATTATTATTATTATTATTATTATTATTATTATTATTATTATTATTATTATTATTATTATTTATTTATTTGAGCGTTACTTATCTTGTTTTTATTTATTTTATTATTTATTAATTATTCTTTTAATTATTATTATTATTAGTTATTATTATTATTATTATTATTATTATTATTAACCCATGGAAAAAGAGTGAGGGGTCCTAAAAAAAATAGGAAATGAATGCAGAAGATTGAAATTAGATGGTATAGAGGAGGTAGGTGTAAGTAGGGTATGTATTAGGAATCGGATCAGGGTTCGGCACCGGAGCTGGATTCGGTGTGGTGCTAGTTTAGCAATTATTTATGTTATGATACAATATTTGCATCTTTATATATGCTATCGAGCCCATAGAACTCGAATATGAAGCTGGCACCAATGTGGCTCCTAGTTGAGGAGATGGAGACAAAGTCAGAGAAGCCGGGCCTGCATAGGTGCAGGAACCGGTGCGGTACTGTGTTAATTAATATTCGTTTAGCTTCATATTGGTGTCAAAATATACGGTATCGAATCCGTAGATCTCAAATATGATGGTCTTAAGGTCGTAAGGGGTGTCTGGGGACCCCGGAGGGGTGAGGATCCCACAAAGAAATGGACGAAATGTGTAAGAGAAGTGGAGAAAGGTTTCGGATTCGGAGTCAGAAAAGAATGGATACGGAGAAGGAGTTGGAGTCAGAGGAGTCGGAGTTGGGAGTTGACAACGGCACCGGTGCTGGAGCCGGTGCGGTGCTGAGTTAATGAACATTCGTTTAGTCCCATATTGGTATCAAAATATATGTTTATAAAGTCGTAGAACTCAAATATGAGGATTGTAAGTTCGTAAAGGGTATCTTGGGACCCCCATAGAGGGGGTGTCCCCAGAAGAAATACACTGAACGCAAAACAGAAGAAAATTGAGGAAGGAAGAAGGAAGAAGGAGGAATGATGGAGGAAGGAGTCTGAGAAGGAGACAGAATTAGTACCGACACCTTTGCTGGAGCCGGATGCGGTGCTGAGTTAGTAAACATTTCGTTTGCTATTTATTTTATGTTTCAATGATAAATTATTTTGTGTTCAATTTAAATTTTTTTAAGTTTATTTTCAAATTTTGATTATTTTTATTTGTTTGTAAAAATCATAATTTTTACTAAATTTTTATACATTTCATGTTTAAACGTAAAAAATTTTACGTGTTTCACACACTCTAAAGCTAGTAAAATCAGTTAAATCAGAAATCAACCACCCCCCTACCTTCCCACCCCTCCACGATCTATTGATCTATCGATTCAAGTCATATTTTTTACTAAAATTGTTACGTTTTTACATACCCTAAAGCAGTAATCAGTAAATTAGTAAATCCCAAACTACCCTCCTACCCATCATGATCTATTGATCTATTATCTATTGATCTTTCGATCTATTGATTCAAGTCATATTTTTACTAAAATTTGTTATGCTTTTCATCACCCTAAGCAGTAATCAGTAAATCATAAATCAAAACACCCTCCCCAGTACCCTCCCCGCCCATACCTATGATCTATTGATCTATTGGTTTCAAGTCACATTTCGAGTATCATTTTGGATAAACATAACATAAAAGCAAGTTTTTTTATCACTGACGTCAACCGGAATAATGCTAACGTAACAAGTTTCTTCACATTATAAAGCTACATAGCAAACACTGAACTAAAATATAATGCTACAACGACAAACCTAGCACACCTTAAGCACGAAATAAAACTGTGCTTAAAGATACAAAGTTCACATTACTATAACAGACAAGTAAGAATAAACCATAGGCATAAAAAACGTTAGCCTTTTCAACTCTTGTCAAGCATTAACTCTCAAACCAATCAATTGTTAATTTTACATTAGCCATAGGATTAATATGTTAACAAAATATTCGATAAACCTTGTCTGAATTATCATTTACTGATCAACGAATATATGCTGACGTAACACAATAATATATATATATTTAAGTCACAGATATACATATAAGGATGAATTCTATGTTCTAGAACAGAGGGCGGGGTTATTAATGAAGACGTAATTTTTTTTAAATGTATATTTTGGAGTGGTTTGGGTTTTCAGAGTTAGTTATAGACAGGTAGTCGGGTCTCATCATCTTAATGATCGTTACGCTTTTATCACTAACGCTTTTACTAAATAATTCTTAATAATAATATTATAATAATAAAATAATAATATACATAAAAAATAATTAATAAAATAATAAATAATAATAATAATAATAATAATAATAATAATAATTTTTTTCTTATTACAGATCTTGTGTTGTGAAGATGACAATCCTCAATGTGTTCAACGCTAGCAAGAATGCAGAACCAAAAAAATGTTTGCTGTAGTTTATTTATTTTAATTTAAACTCTTTATAGTACAAATATTCATTTTATTTTATTATTTTTATAGATTTTTTTTGAATATTTTTATTTTTATTTGTAATTTAAATTTTTATGTTTAAATTTTTTCAAATTTTATTTATTATAAAAGTTATTTTAAATTTTTGGTTTTAAATTTTTAGTTTTTTTTTAATTTAAGATTTTTTTTTCACCAAAATATTTTTAAAATTTTTAAAATTAAAAAAATTAATTGAGATGATTATAAAAAGTTAATTTTAAAATTTTTTAAGTTTATTGAGTATGCTTTTTCTTTTTAGATTTATTTTAATGTAAGTTTTGAAATTATTACAGCCGTGTCGCTTTTTGTGTATACATCAATGAGGATCCAAGGTGTCTGTGTGCAAGTGGTGTAGATTTGGTTTAAAGAGTGTCGATGGTTCGAATTCTACTTCTAGACCTCTTGGACATGACAGAGTGAATGAAGAGCACAGTTGAGAACAACGGGATGCTTCTCCTGGTGCATCTCAACCTTCTTTTCATGTTCCCTCAATTACCTCGTGACGAATCTGAGGTGTGTCAGGTGACGAAGAACCTACCACACGTAAAAAGAAACAGCCAAAACGCCGTATATCAGACCTAGAGCTAACCTCACCAACACAATCGAGGCTGAAAGGTGTGCTAGTATCAATCGTGAACTATTTAGGACTGGACAAAGGGTTCCTGATGCAGGGGCTGGGTGTTCTTCGTCGTCTCGTCGTCGTCGTCGTCGTACGTCGTCGTTTCGTGTTCTTTATCGTCCTATTCAATCTTTTCCTAATGACTTTCGTCTGTCGTCGTCTCGTCTTCTTCGTCGTCGTCGTCGTCGACGTCTAGCGGTACAAATGGTGTAGATGAAACAGTTGCTGCTCCGTTGAATCTACGCATGAGACGAATGCTGATAGATCTCGAAGATGGGTAGGTGTATTATTATTATTATTATTATTTATTATTATTATTATTATTATTTTATTATTATTATTATTATTATTATATTATTATTATTATATTATTATTTTATTATTATTTATTATTATTATATTATTATTATTTTGTTATTATATTATTATTATTATTATTATTATTATTATTATTATTATTATTATTATTATTATTATTATTATTATTATTATTATTATTATTATTATTATTATTATTATTATTTTTATTATCATTATCTTATTATTATTATCTCTATTATTATTTCTGATTATTATTATTATTAATTATTTTATTATTATTATATTCATTATTTATTTTATTAATTATTATATTATTATTCAATTATTATTATTATTATATTAATTATTATTTATTATTTATTATTATTATATATATATTTTCCTTATAGAATGCTATATTTATTATTTTATCTGCTTTTGAATTTTCGTTAATATTATATATATATATATATATACTATATACTTAAATATAAATATTATACTTATAAAGTTATATAATACTATATCTATATATTATATAGTATATATATTATATATATATAATATATATATATTATAATATATATATTATAATTATATATACTATATATATATATCACTGTATGTACATTTCTGAATTAAACCAATTTTGCATAAACTAAATTCAATATTATTATCATTATTATCTTATGAACTGAATACTTATGTTTTAAAAACGTAAAGAAAGAGGATTTCACAGCCGAGTTCATTGATATGAAGAGGGTTAGATATCAGGGATTCTAGATGTACATAAATACCGAATCAAAGTAACAGAAGACCGTGTGTTCAATCAAGGTCTCGACATCAGTGATGCTTTTTGTCGAGTAGTCCTGGATATCATCACTCATCTAAGGGTAGAAACCAATTACCGTGAGTATGAGGTACGATTCACCTTTACTTTTAATGACGGGGCCAGGAACGAGTTTCATGTTAATATACCGTTTAAGGAAATAGAGTATGATGATGTTGTTCCCTATCTCTGTGAGCGGCTCGAAGCTGCATTTCAGTCTGGTGACCAATACACGTTTTCTGATTTCATCATAGAGGTAAAGGTGGTTCATAACCCAGAGAGGGAATGGGGTAATTATCAAAGCAAATGCAAACTTTGAAAACACTACGAAGCTTAATTGGTGTCACCTGGTGAAAAGGGTGCAGAAAAATGGAAAAAGAAGTAACGTCCCAGACACTGTAGGCTGCAGGTTTAAAGCCATAGCGATGGCCCAAATGTATAAAGATAAGAGCACTGCTCATAATATCAAGTCTAATGCCGTGAAAGAGAAGGGCAAGGAATTAGCTAATCAATATGGATTAGATTTTGCTAGCCCTTTAGGTTCAGATAAATTTGCGATTATAGAGAGAACATTAGGCTGTCGTATTTTTGTTTATAGTAACGAAGGGGAAAGAGGGTTCAGTGTTGTACATAAACCCTCTGAAAACGATAGAGATAAAATTTTATATGTTTTAGGTTATGATAGAGTGAACGAACATTATTTCTACGTACCCACACACATAATTCCTTTAACCATAGGTGGTCTCAATCGTAATAATATTAGAGGTGATGTTGTTTGCCCGAAATGCTATAGCTTTGTAGACAACATGCTACATCATCATGAACACGAGTGCGAGTATTATAATTGTAAACAATGTTTGAAGTATGAGCGTAGAGGAAAACTTATCGACGGAGGGGATCTACATTACTGCGATGAATGTAATCGTAACTTTTACGATGCAGTATGTTTAGAAAACCATAAGGATGTATGTGGTAAAATTTATATATGTAAGAAGTGTGATACACAAGTAGTACCTGCTAAACACGGTCAAACATGGCATGAATGTAAGAGTATGAAATGTAATGTTTGTTATGAAACATATAATCCAGATGACGGGACGCATGATTGTTATATGAAACCTATTGAAATTAAAAATGATGGCAAGAAGAAAAACAACACGTATACGTTTTAATACGACATAGAAACTTACCAACACAATCCAAAAGTTAATCCTGAAACTAATAATGAGATGATCGATATGGTCCTATATCTACTTGTGAGTATGGTTGTATGTTATAAATGTAGTGATAAAGAATTAACGAATGAACAGTGTGGTAGTTGTAAGACGAAACGAAAAGAAGTTTTTTATTTAAATGCGAATGCTGTAGATGAATATGAAAAGTGTCCTGTAGATCAGTTTATAAATTACATTGCTGCTTTTTCTAAAGCACATAAAAAAGACTCCATCGAAGTGGCAGCCCACAACGGTGGGCGTTTCGATACACAATTTGTGTACAGTAGGCTGTTGGATAGACCAGAAGGTGATGCTGTTAAAGGTAGCCCAATTAAAAGAGGAACGAAGATAATTTCAATGGCATCGTATCATAATTTTGAGTTTAAAGATACACTTAACTATATGCCATGTGCGTTAAAAGCTTTACCGAAGTGTATGGGTCTTCAGGGAAATCTATATAACGGTTTCTTTCCTTACAAGTTTCTCACCTTTAACAATCTTGATTATGTAGGGCCTATTCCTCCTAGCGAAATGTTTGAGATCGACAGAATGAATGATGCGGAGAAAAGGGAGTTTACAGAATGGTATGAAACATTTGCAGATCGAGAGTATGATATTAAGGCTGAATGTACAAAATATTGTGTGCAGGATGAGGATATTTTACGGAAAAGTTTTGAAGCTTTCCGTAAAATGTTTAGAACCATGTTTAAGATAGATTGTTTAACTGAATGTTGTAATATAGCAGCTCTATCTTTTAGGATTTTTAAATCCCATTTCATGGAGCCCAATACTATAGCTCATATAGGTAGAGATAGTCAAAAGGCGTATTCTTAAGAGGCTATCAGATGGTTGGAATTTATGGAAAGGTATACCGGTCAAAGTATCGCTCATATACGCAACGGTGGTGAAAGAGGATTTAAACTGAAGAACAGAGTAGCTTTCCCAGACGGAAATGCAGAGGTACCTGTTTCGAAATACACAGCTATTAACGGGTCAGAGTTTGTACAATTCAAAAACCTAACTGTTAACGAAAGTTTAAAAGAGAAGAATGAACGAGAATGGCAGGCTATGGATGAAGCAGCTGAAGCAGATCACAGTGGAACTGTAGAAAAGAAAAGGATATTGTAAAATTTGTTCCATGTGTTGCATGTGGCATGGACATCTTGCCTGTGAAGAAAGAAGAAAACAACATCAGAATGTCGGGATTATCGATCGGTATAGAGTAACTATACTTCAGGAGGCTGCCTATAGAGCTAAGGGCTTCGATGTGTTCAGAGTATGGAGATGTGAATGGGAAAAGATGAATGAGGAATTCAAGGTTCGTTTCACGGACACCGATGAAACAGAAGCAGCCGAAAGGCTGGGTCATTACGTCAATAGGATAGGTAACTAGATATGCTATAATAAAGCTGCGTTTAGGGGAAGCTCTATACGCGGCAGAACTGAACCATCCAAACTTAACTATCTAGATTTTACATTATTGTACCCCTGGGTTCAGAAGACTCAGGCATTCCCCAGCGGGGTACCCACGAAAATGGTAGGAAAACAGCTTTCCACCATTGAAGAATTCAGCACGGACGTAAACAAGGAGTATTTCGGGGTAGTTAATGTATGGATCCTCTCTCCTCGAGAACTCTACATACCTGTTTTGCCTGGAGATTAACAAAAAAGCTGGTGTTCACTTGTGTAAACTGCGCTGAAAAAGAACAAGAGATATTGTGTAATCAATAAGCTGATACGACAAAGGGAGTTCAGGGTGTTTACATCACACCTGACTAGAGTTAGCGTACGACAGAACAGGAACTACAGGATCGACATGACTTTAACGAAATCTGGAACTTGACTCAAAAGACCGGAAATTTTAGAGGGTATGTGGAAACGTTCTTGGAAAATAAAGACAGAGGCGTAGGTGTTACCCCAGGAATTCAGATAGTTCGATAGTCCTGTGTTCAATCAGTTCCATTGAAACTTTGAACGAATCGAAAGGGTTAAATTTGAACAGGGCTACAGATAAAGAAGAGTGCCGGGCTCCGATTCATAGCCAAAACTACTGTCTTAATTCTCTTTGGTGGAAACTGCAGCTGAAGCGGCGACACCAAACACTGGCAGATATTATCTGTCACAACCGATGCAGAAGTATGGGGCCTTTAAAAATGCCAGATGTAGAAGTAAAGTATGCGCACTAAGCTGTGATAACAATATGTTTGCAGGTGAAATAGCGCACATGGGCCCAATTTGCGATGACCAGAGTACTAGATCCACAAACATGCGAAAGTATGCATGCTTTCACTACTGCTGTCACGGCACGTGTAAAAGCTTTATATCTTCTTGAGGAGCTAGGACAAAGTCTTGTATTGTGATACAGATAGGCTCGTATACTCAGTTTGTACCAGGAAAGGGGATGACTGGAAGGTACCGGTACTAAACGCCTGTGCAGGGTCAAGATATTTTTAGGGGACACGTGGATGAATAAATATCGAGGAGCGGAAGAGGCGTACGGATACGATAGCGAGATAGTTTTTGGTGTGGAGTGCATGAGGGGTCGACTTGAATCTGATACGGATGTGTGGACTCTTTGAAAGACAGGATGGGACCCAATTACAGGACCTATTTTAATGACAGTTGTTGTGCGGAAAAGGATTAACGTTAAATAAAAAGGTAAAATCATTACTTCGAATGCTAGCTCAAACTTGTTTGTTAACTAACACATTCGATACGAATGATGATTGAGAATATTGATAAAGGGATCAGAGTAGGTGAGCGATGGAATGTATTGATTACTTAAGAAGTTAGATGAAGGATTGAAAGGATGCATGTATATAGACTGTGCTATTTGTTGAACAAATGAAAGCTAGGGGTGGAACGTCAACGCTGCATGGTAAAGCGTATCATAAAGATGAAACATAAAACCCTCACGTGGTTTTTAAGGGTAAACACATAGAGTACATGGCACCTTCGTTAAGGTTTAAAGCCTCTAAAAGAAGTGAGATGTTCTATAACGAAAGGTCGAAAGAAGCTGACAATGACAGCTATTTAAAGAGCACTTATAAGAAACACTGCCCGTACAATCCCTTTCGGCTATGAGGAAATACTCTTTCCTATAAGTAATATGCGAGCTATATCGCGTTTTCTTTTTTATAACGATGTAAATGTGATATGATTAATTTCTTTTATGGTTTTTTAAATAAATGTAATACGTTTTATTTATATTTACTAATAAAATGTTTTAAAATATATGTAATATGATTATATATATATAATATATATATATATAGTGTATATATATAATATAAGTTAATATATATATATATATATAATTATTTAATATATATATAGCTATATATATATATTTAGTAATATATATTATATAATATATATATATATATATATATATATATATATATTATATATGTATTGGTTTTTATGTATTTGTTTTTTATTCATTAGTTTTTTATGTATTTATGTATTTGTTTTTAAAAAATTTAAAAAAAAATTCTCTCTTTCGTTCTTCTCAATAATAATAATAAAATAATAATAATAATAATAATAATAATAATAATAATAGATAATAATAATAACTAAATAATAATAATAATAATAATAATAATAATAATAATAATGATAATAATAATAATAATAATAATAATAATAATAATAATAATAATAATAATAATAATAATAATAATAAATAATTAGATATAATATAATATATAATAAAAAATAATTATTATAATAAAGAAGAAGTATACTTACAATAATAATTAATAATAAAATAATGAGAGTAAGAATAATAAGAAAAACTTCTGACAGCACCTTCAGGAGCTGACTCCTACTGGATCCCTAAACCGAAACATATCAACACGGACCGCTGTTGGAACCGGAACCAGAACCGGACGCGGAACCAGTGGCGGAACGCGCGGGGCGCTCGCAGCGGTGGCGGCCGCTCGCGGCAGTGACTACGGCTACAGCGGCTACAGCGGCTGCAGCGGCGGTGCAGGAGCAAGGCTAACGCTGACGAAGAAAATATGTATAAAGAATAAATAAAAAAAATAAGAATAAATAAATAAATATCAATAAATAATAACATAGAAATAAATAAATAAAAAATAAATAAATAAATAATAATAATAATAATAAATAATAAATAGATAATAAATAATAATAGATAATAATAAAATAATAATATTATAATGAAATACAATTCACTGATGTTATATAATCATGAATAATAATTAATAATAATAATAATAATAATAATAATAATAATAATAATATTAATAATAATAATAATAATAATAATAATAATAATAATAATAATAATAATAATAATAATAATAATAATAATAATAATAATAATAATAATAATATAAAATAATCAATAATAAAATATATATTAATAATTATCGGATAATTAATAATAAGTAATAATATAATAATATAATATAATAATCATAATTAATATAATTAATTATAATAATAATATCGTAATAATAATATAATAATAATAATAATAATAATAATACAATAATCATAGATAATAGATAATAATATAATAAATCCTATACATAATAAATAATAATATATAATAAATATAATAGATAAATATAATAATAATAATAATATTAAAAATAAAATAATAATAATGATAATAATAATAATAAAAAAATAAAAATAAATTCAAATTACACCGAAATAAGATAACAAACGAGCCGTTATCAGTAAGCACGCAGCTGTTATCAGTTATCAAACGAACCGACTGATAAGAACTCTCAGAACCTCGGCACCTGAAGTGGGCGCTCAATCTGTAAGGTTACTACTATTTTAATTGCTTAAAAAATTAATCTTTAAATTTGATGATGACATTTAATTAATTTAAATTCTTTGTTTTCACATTTAAATTTACCAGAACATAAAACAATAAAATAGAGACAATTAGAAGCCGCAAGTGCTGACCAAGACTTTCCCAGTCAAAAAATTGAAAGGTTGCCATTCTCTACAAATTTCTTGTCCCATATTTAAATTTCCCTCATGTAAAAAATCAACCTAATCCCATACCTATATATACAACATGCAGTTTATTAAGAAAATTGTAAACAACTACGTCAACAAAGCTAATATGCAAAATTACGAGGAAATCACCAATACACCAAAGGAATGTCAAATATCTCACCAGTATACGTTGCCTTTAAAATACGAATTAATCATGTTATATAATATATATATATATATATATATATATATATATTATATATATATATATATATATCTATTATATATAAATAGTATATATATATATATATTATATTATTAATTAGTATATATATTGTATATATATATATTATATATATAGGTATTACTATATATATAATACCAATATATATATATATATATATATATATAATATATATATATAGTATATATATATATATCTTATTATATATATATTAGTGTATATATATAGATTATGACTATGAATAGCAAGTAGTATAATATAGTATATATATAGTATATATAGTATATATTAATGATATATAATATATATATAGTATATTATTATTATATATATATATATATAAATTATATATATAATAGTATATTATATATATCTATATATACTTATATATATATATATACATTAAAAAAATTATATTTTAAAATTTTATAGTATACTATAGTATGATATATATATACATATCGTATATATCATATATATATATACTATTATAATATTGATATTGATATATATATATATATTAGACGTACTATCATGTATTCATACAAATTCACAAACCTCACGGCATAGCGCCCTATTCCTAGGAGGGACTTATTTAGATACTTTGCTACCTAGGATGTCGAACTAATGGACCGAACCTGGTTCATTGCCATGCGATCTGCTGTCGTTCAGTCTAACCGATTGGAGCCAAGGTAATATATATATATAATATCATAATATTATATATATAGAGTATAGTATATATATATATACCTATATACTATATATCGATAATATATATATATATACTATTATATTATTATATAATAATATATAGTATATATTACTATATATATAATTAGTATATATATATACAGCCTATATATAATATAATTACTATTATTATATATATATTATATAGTATATATTATATATGTATAGTATAGTATATAGTATATATATAATGATAGTACTATATAGATTATATATATATATATATATATATGATATATATGTATATATTATTTATATAAGTAATATATATATATATATATATATAAACATCAATAGTTATTATATATAGTATAAGTATATATATATATATATATTATATATATATATATATATATATTATAATGATATACTGATTATATGATATATTATATATTATATATATATATATATATATATATAGTAACGTATAATTATTATATAAGTAGTATATATGTCTAGTTATATATAATAGTATATATATATATATATATATATATATATTATATAATATGCAATTTATCATATATATAGTATAATAAGTTTCGTATATATAATATATATATACTATATATATATATATATATTATATTGTATAATATATATTATACATATATAAATAAGTATAATAATGTAATTATATATATATATATTTTAGTAGTTAATATATATATATATATAGTATAGATATATATATATATAGTAGTATATAATATATAGTATACTAGTATATATCAGAGGCGACACCTGCACTCGTGCTACTCGTACTCAGCACGGTTAACACTATAGAAACTATCTATTTTTTGCAAATTTCATAATGTTAAACAAAAATTGTCTATTTTTTTTTGGGAAAGTTGGTCAAATAAATAAATTATTACATAATGAAATATAAAAAGATATGACAAAATTAAAACGAAAAGAGGTAAGAATATCCGTTTTTAAGTATCGCGGGCTTTTACCTAACATTAAAAATGACTTCAGTTGATGCCAAATCAAGGCGGGGTGGTGTTCTGTGGAAAATTTAGAGTGCAAAATTGTTTATCAAAAACTAATGTTTATAAATAAAAATGTTTAAATGCTATACAATAATTAAAATAATAATTTAATAACAAGAATAATTTAATAAGAACAAATAAAAAGATAAAGAATTCATAAAAACGTTAAGAATAGTGTACGGAAAAAAATGACCTTATAAATATTATACGTTAATTCATGGAATCAACTTACTGCACCGATTTTTTCGAGTAAAAGAAAACGTTTTAGAATTAATAACACATGTACTGCTGATAGAGCATATCCAGGCATTAACTTATAATATATATAGAATATAATATATATATATAGTATATATAATATAATATCATATATATTTAATAATAATATGAGAGAGAGAGAGAGAGGAAAGAAAGAAAGAGAGAGAGAGATTAGGAAGAAGAGAGTAGTGAAAAGTTACTGGAGTCGCCACTGATATGATATATTATCTATATAATATATAACACAATATATATAGTATATATATATATATATATATATATATATATCTATATAATATATATATATTTACTATCATATAATATATATATATAGATATATATATTATATATATATATGTGATATATATATATATACTATTATATATATATATATATTATATTATAATATATATAACTATATATATAATATAGGTTCTTTGTGATTTTGCGCCAACCCCTAATTTTGTAAGGTTGGTATTTCTATCATAATATTGTGGTAAATCAGAAGAAAATATTTTAAATCTCCGCGAAAATATTTAAATCTTCTCGCAAGCCACTTATATTGGTTGAGGAAAAGGAAAAAGATTTAGTAACAACGCGAAGAAAAGAACCATATTTGGCTTTTTGCTCTATCGATAATCACGTTTTTCTTAACAACATTTTTGACGCAGTTCGACGTATAATATGGCAAACGATATAATAATAATAATAATAATAATAATAATAATAATAATAATAATAATAATAATAATAATAATAATAATAATAATAATAATAATAATAATAATATAATAAAATAATAATAATAATAATAAAATAATATAATAATAAATAATTAATAATAATAATAATAATAATAATAAAATAATAATAAAAAAAATAAAATAAAACAAAAATTGGCTATTTTTTTTGGGGGGAGCTCGAGCCAGCGCGGGACATAGTTATATATATATATATAATATATATATATATTATAATATATATATATATATATAATATAATAATATATAATATACTTTAATATATATATTATTTGTAAAGGTATTACACGGCAATGTAGGGGGCTCGAGCCGACGGGGAACACAGGGGGGAACGTTTTCCATACCCCGTAGGGGAGGGGCGGAGGAACCCCCGCGACACCCAAATACCAAAGAGCGGGGGTTCCGGAGACCCTCCCGGAAGGGGGAGGATTAGTCTACCGCCGTAGATTCACCGGAAGGCGCGAGAGACCGACTCTGCCATCGCTGCGGTATACCCTTGGGGTTTTCTTTTAGTTAAAAACCACAAAAAACAAAATTAATAGCAAAGTCTATTCTATTTTAAGCGGTAACGTATAAAGGTTCTATATGGCTCTATCATATTAACTAAACATTATTACGACAATGAATATTTTTTTTATTTTTTTACATTTTCAAATCTAAAATTTTACCAGGATTCCAAAAATGTATTCCTTTTCCCTGTAGCTATTGTAGTTTTTTTTTTTTTTTTTTTTTTTTTTTTTTTTTTTTTTTTTTTTTTTTTACATTTTCCGCACTAAAATTTTACCAGCATTCCAGCAATGTATTCCTTTTCCAGGTAGCTGTTGTAGTTTTTGAGATATGGATTGTGGCTCTTCTAGAAAAAAAAATTTGTGGACAAAGATAAAGGAACTCGTTCACTATACTTTTTCTTTTTTTTTTTTTTTTTTTTTTTTTTTTCATATATAATCTTCAATTTTGAGCATATTCAAAGCAACACTGATATTACGACTATAAGGAAAATAATTTCATTACACTTTAATATTCTTTTATACTATGTAAAAATCCATTTCAAATATCCATATGAAATTTAATAATTTTTTACTTTTTTATTTTTTAGAAAAAAAACAATAAATATAAAAAATTAAATTGAATGTTAATAGAAAAAAAGCGTGAATGGATTTCTTGCTACACTAACTACAATAACCAACAGCACTATCTTACAGCTACTCTTTTTTTTGTTGTGGTTGGCGAAATCATAAAGTACCTATATATATATATAAATTATATATTAATAGTATATATATATATATATATATATAATATATATATACTATATATATAATATATTATAATAGTATATATATATATATATTATATATATATAGTATATATATATAAATATAATATAAAGAAAGCGAGTTTAAAACAACTTTAAGAACTAAATAGGGAAATCAAAATATTTAAAATTTAAAAATCAGAGCATTTACGTTTCGAGACTAGTACAACGTCGTCTCCTCCTCAGAATTTAAATTTAATTAAATTTTATTCATAGGCCAAGTTGTTACTATCTCGAAACGTAACATCAATATAATTTAATATTCTTGAAAATCTAATATTAACTATGAAAATTGTTTCTGTTTACATTTTAAGAGTTTGAGCTGTTTAAAAACTCTCTTAAAGATTTTTTGCATATATATCATATTATATTACTATAGTTACAAAGAATGTTTGTGCAATTTACGCAACAATTATTGTATATTTCAAAATGGTCCTAAGTGGGTTTGAACCTTACCCTTGAGATGTACTCAGAGTGTTACCTCGAGACCACGATTGGCTAAAAGGAAACCCATCATTTTCCTCTGAAAGCATTAGCTTTCCAAGAGGAGCGAAGGCGTGTCTGGACACCTAACCTCCGACGGGCTTCCCCGCCAACCCACTCGGGTCAGGGGCAACAATGGGTAAACTTTTTTACCGGACATTATACGATTTCAAGAGATGTTGTGCAATTAAACGCAACAATTATTTTGTATATTTCAAATGTCCTAAGGGTTTGAACCCTTACCCATTAGGATGGTACTCCCGAGTGTTACCTCGAGACCACGAATGGGCTTAAAAGGAAACCCATCATTTTACCCCTCTGAAAGCATTAGCTTCCCAGAGGACCGAAGGCGTGTCTTGGACACCCAACCTCCGACGGGCCTCCCCGCAACACCGGGTCAGGGGCACACTGGGTATTTTTTAACCGGACACATAAATAGATATTCAAAGATGTTTGTGCCATTAACGCAACAATTATTTGTAATGGTTTTTCAAATGGTCCTAAGTGGGTTTTGAACCCTTACCCTTGAGATGGTATTCCAGAGTGTTACCTCGAGACCACGATTGGCTAAAAGGAAACCCATCATTTTAACTCTGAAAGCTTAGCTTCCCAAGGGGAGCGAAGGCGTGTCTTGGACACCTAACCTCCGACGGGCCTCCCCGCCAACGCTCGGGTCTGGGCAACACTGTGTAATTTTTAACTGGACATAAATAGATATTCAAAGATGTTTGTGCAATTAACGCAACAATTATTTGTATATATTTCAAATGGTCCTAAGTGGGGTTTGAACCTTACCACTTGAGATTTGGTAGCTCCAGAGTGTTACCTCGAGACCACGATTGGCTAAAGGAAACCCATCATTTTGTAAAAAAACAAAAAAACAAAAAACCATCTGAAAGCATTAGCTTCCAAGAAGGAGCTGAAGGCGTGGTCTTGACACTTAACCTCGACGGGCTTCCCCGCCACACTCGGCAGGGGCAACACTGGGATATATTTAACGCGGACATTAATAGATCATTCAAAGATGTTTGTGCAATTAACGCAACAATTATTTGTATATTTCAAATGGTCCTAAGTGGGTTTGAACCCTTACCCTTGAGATGGTACTCCAGGTGTTACCTCGAGACCACGATTGGCTAAAGGAAACCCATCATTTTACCTCTGAAAGCATTAGCTTCCCAAGAGGAGCGGAAGGCGTGTCTTGACACCTTAACCTGCCGACGGCTTCCCCAGCAACAGCCGGGTCAGGGGCAACACTGGGTAATTTTTAACCGGACATTAATAGATATTCAAAGATGTTTGTGCAATTAACGCAACAATTATTTGTATATTTCAAATGGTCCTAAGTGGGTTTGAACCTTACCTTGAGATGGTACCCAGAGTGTTTACCTCAAGGGTAACGGTTCAACCGCACTTAGGACCATTGAAATATACAAATAATGTTGCGTTAATTGCACAAACATCCATTTGAATGTCTATTATGTCGGTTAAATTACCCAGTGTTGCCCCTGACCGAGTGTTGGCGGGGAAGCCCGTCGGAGGTTAGGTGTCCCAAGACACGCCTTCGCTCCTCTTGGGAGTAATGCTTTCAGAGATAAAATGATGGGTTTCCTTTTAGCCATTCGTGGTCTCGAGTAAACACTCTGAGTACCATCTCAAGGGTAAGGGTTCAAACCCACGTAGGACCATTTGAAATATACAAATAATTTGTTGCGTTTATTGCACAAACATCTTGAATATCTAATAATGTCCTGTTAAAAATTACCCAGCGTTGCCCCTGACCCGAGTGTTGGCGGGGAGGCCCGTCGGAGGTTAGGTGTCCAAGACACGCCTTCGCTCCTCCTGGGACGCTAAGCTTTCAGAGGTAAAATGATGGCTTTCCTTTTAGCCAATCGTGGTCTCGAGGTAACACTCTGGAGTACCATCTCAAGGGTAAGGATTCAAACCCACTTAGGACCATTTGAAATATACAAATAATTGTTGCGTTAATTTGCACAACATCTTTGAATATCTATTAATGTCCGGTTAAAAAATTACCCAGTGTTGCCCCTGACCCGAGTGTTGGCGGGGAGGCCCGTCGGAGGTTAGGTGTCCAAGACACGCCTTCGCTCCTCTTGGGAAGCTAATGCTTTCAGAGGTAAAATGAATGGTTTTCCTTGTTAGCCAATCGTGCTCGAGGTAACACTCTGGAGTACCTTCTCAATGGAATGGGTTTATATTGTTCAAAGGTACTATCTGCGTCAGTGGCAAATACATTGGTTGCGCTTAATGCCAAGAATAAGGAGATGTATTATTTCCTTCTAATAATTACTCAGATGTTGACACTGCACCTGAGTTTTGCGGGGAAGCCGTCGGAGGTTAGGTGTCGCAGAGCACGCCTTCGCTCCTCTTGTGAAGTACGCTTTCAGAGGTAAAATGATGGGTTTCCTTTATAGCCATCGTGGTCTCGAGTAACCTCTGAGTCACCATCTCAGCGTGAGAGGGTTCAAACCCACTAGGACATTTGAAATATACAAATAATTGTTTCGTTAATTGGCACAAACATCTTTGAATATCTATTAATGTCCGGTTAAAAATTTACCCACTGTTGCCCCTGACCCGAGTGTTGGCGGGGAAGCCCGTCGGAGGTTAGGTGTCCAAGCACGCTTCGCTCCTCTTGGGAAGCGAATGCTTGTAGAGGTAAAATGTGGGTTTTCCTTTTAGCCAATCGTGTCTCGAGGTACACACTCTGGAGTACCATCTCAAGGTAAGGGTTCAACCCACTTAGGACCATTTGAAATATCATATAATTATTATATATATATATATATACTTATATATAATATTTATATATATATATAATAATATATATATATATATAAGATATTTATATATATGAATATATATATATATATATATAATATATATATATATATAAGTTGGGGG